>SNQJ01S0008834.1:157275-225548 GCA_010110895.2 Picea sitchensis | reverse complement strand
AAGATCTTCTTACATTCAAACGTAGAAAACCGGAGAATACAACAATGCAACAATAAATCCTTTATCATAACATAATTGCAATAATTCATGTGAATCAGTCAATCATGAACTCCCTCAGTATGAGATGAAAACTAGATGGGGTAGGAAAAATGTATGTCATTAAACAAGAAATATTACATATAGATGCATAACCAGAGAACTAGAGTGTCTGTTAAAACTTTATTGTCGGGAGCTTTGCTCTACCATCGATCCTTTCAAAAATGAAAAAAATGAGTACATATACTCAGACAAATTTGCCCAGCAGAGGCATGCTCGCCTTCCAAGGCGTAGCATCCCTTCAATCAAACTTCGGACGGAAATCCTTCATCAGACGTCATCTTAATTTTGCATGGCCTTTGCAGGGGAGGTAGCTGAAACATTAAAGGTTGAAAAGGCGTGTGCAGACTCCTCTGGTCAGACGAGAACTCGACATGACCCCTTTTGGAGAAAATGAATGTACAGGACCATCTTAGACAGACTTCCTTCCGGAACCTCCATGCCTTGCATTCAATGAGTGAGACGAGGTTTCAACTACCTCCATTCATCTTCATTTATTTTTAGCGAGGACCAAGACCGAGGTCGAGCCAAACTGGTTTTTTGGAAAACGCGGTGATCCTTTCTGCGGCTAAACCTGGCATTTCGACCCCTTTGCACAACTCTTCTTCTTTCCCCAAGTGACCGGGCATCAAGACCATGGGCCCAACCCCTGAGCACTTTAGGTGCTTCGCGTCTCGCAGCTAGGAGGAGGTTGATTCTTTCTATTCAAAGTCACGATGCATGAAGAGGCGGTAGAGCCTAATCACGCACCACATACCCTTATTTTGATCGGACGGCCCAGAATACTTTCAGCGATATTGTGGGCCCGTTATTTAAAAGTTATTTGCGTTTCATGACTCGTGGGTTCGCGGGTCGAAGGCCCTTGGATCCTCTTTTATGAACTCCCGCTCCCTAAGATGGCGATACGGGCTGAGCTCCTTCCCTGATCAGCGCTCTCTACAAGTAATCGTTGGCTAGGGCCCAAATACTAGTGCCTCTCACTACTCGTGACCTCGTGAGCGGGAGTATCAAACTTTGGCATTCTCCCCTCGCGAAGTCCCGAGACATGATGGTCAACAATGGTTGACCCCCTCCAGACACTTTTCGTAACTCGGAATCTCGCGCAACCAAAGGATATGGTCCTCCCTTCGAACTCACGAACCCCGAGTTCGATAAATAACACTGCGCTTGAACTACTCGCGATCGACGACCTTCATAACTTCGCGAGTGCCTCCCGAAGAATTCCAACCGTTGACTTCCTTACAAACCTTTTTGCTCTATACTTGGCATGACTTGGTTAACTGTGATTACCCCACTAACCGTTGCTATGCTTTGTCAAAAAATCCTTTCCGTCGAAGAACGAAATGCCCGCTCACTTGATTTCAAGTCCGAAAAGGACTTCTTCTGTGTGCTACGCTTGGGCGCTTCTTATGCAACCTGCAGACCTGGATATCCCTATGCCGAAGACAAGTAATGTTGCTAACATTAGGCTCCATGGGGGATAGAGTCGTCCCGGTGATGCTCTAAGGACTCATTTTGCAGTTCCAGTGCCTTTCTATTGGGCTATGGAGTCATTTACTAAGCCGCAAAATAAAAATAAAAATAAAAATAAACAAAGAACCAAAAGGACAATATTTACAAACACAGGAGCCACCGAAGGCTCAGACAAAACATTTTTTTAGAAAATGCCCATTTACTAGGTTGTTGAAAACTTCTTCACCTTCCAAATCGTGCAACCTGTACATGTTATTTGAGAAAACCTCAGAGATTTTGAAGGGTACGATCCACAGGGCTTCAAATTTGTCGTGTTTTCCCTTATCTTGCTTAGGATCATCCCATTTAGGTACCAGGTATCCTATCTGGAACTCCTCCTTCTTGGACTTCTTATCAAAAACCTGCTTGGTCATCTGCTGATGGTCCTGAATTCTGATCATTACCTACTCTCTGGCCTGCTGGACTTCTACCAGTTGATGAATTCTTCTGATCATGTCATTGGGCCCTTCTTGATAATCCTGGAAGAATTTCTCTACGGGAATGGCCAGCTGAGAAGGGAAGACATCTGTTGCTCCGTAAACTAACTGGAAAGGGGAGATGCCTATAGATCTCTTTCTAGTCACCCGATCAGCCCATAGAGCGAATTTCAGCTTCGAGTTCCAAGCCCTTTTGTTGTCCTCCAATAATATTTTAATGATCCTTATTAGGCTTTTGTTGGAGGATTCTGCTAAACCATTGCCTTGGGGATAGTATGGGGTGGAGTAAATCAGTTTGATCCTAAATTTTTCACAGAACTTGACTAATGGCTCAGCCTCAAAAGAGGCTGCGTTATTAGTAACAATCTTTCTTGGGCAGTCGAACCTTACGATAAGGTCTTCTAGGAATCCAATGATTACCTTGTGGGAAGCACTCCTGGTGGGGATAGCTTCAATCCACTTAGTAAAGAAATATGTGGCAGTCAGGATCCATCTTTGTTTCCCGCTGGAAGCAGGGTGGATTTCTCCAATAAAATCTAGGCCCCATTGTTGGAAAGGTCCCGAAACAACTACAGGCTTTAAAGGCAGAGACTTGAGCTGTTGCTTTCCTGAAAATCTTTGGCATGGGATACAGGCTCTAACTCCTCTATGGACATCAGCGAACAAGGTGGGCCAGTAATACCCAGCTCTGAGAATTTTGTGGGCTGTGGTCTTCCAGAAATGGTGCCCTCCACATAGGCCACTGTGAAATTCAACCATGATCATGTCAACCTCTTGTGGATCCATGCATTTTAAAAGCACCCCCAGGGGGTATTTCCAGTATAAAATTTGATCGACAAGGAAGTATCTGACTGCCTTGAGCTTCAGAGCTCTTGATTTGTTTCTTTGCAGGCCATCTGGAGGCCGCAACTCCTGCAGAAAATATATGACATCCTTATACCATGGACATCGAGCCAACAGGGGTTCTGTTTGAGGATCTACGTCGGACAGCTGATTCTGTTGATTTTCTGAACGTGCATTGATGAAATTTACCCCCAAATATTTGCAATTAGATTCAGCCAATAGCTTGGCTAAGCCTTGACCTTTGATCAATTTGGTAGGCCTTATTTCCAAGTCAAATTCTAGGATCTTAGCTATCCATTTACTCCTCTTCCCGTCGATGTCGGGTTGTACAAGGATGTCCTTCATAGAGGCTGAAGGAATGTATGTGGTCACTTTTGAGTGCAAGACATAGACTCTAAAATCTTTGAGAGCTTTCACTAAGGCATAGGCCTATTTCTCCATGATTTCATACCTGACCTCTACATCTCTTAATGCCTTGCTGAAGAAGGTGATGGGTTGCTCTCGCCCTTCCTCATTTTTCTGCAAAAAGACCGCTGCTACTGTATCAAAAGAAGCGAAAGAGAAGATTAGGAAGTCTTTGGAATAGTCAGGCCTGATCAGCATAGGTGCCTCAGTCAATACCCTTTTTATTTGGGCAAAAGATTCCCTAGGTTCAGCGGTCCATTTCACTTCATTTCCCTTCCTGAGCATGGATGTGATGTGTTTCACCAGCTCAGCAAAATTCAAGACGAATCTCCTCAGAAAATTAATCTTCCCCAAAAAGGCCTGAACTTCCTTCTTAGATCTGGGAAGTGACAGGGTCTGAATTGCCTCCACTCTGCTAGGATCAATCCTCACTCCTTCTGTTGATACTATATGGCCTAATAGCTTCCCCTCCTCCATAGAAAACAAATATTTCTTGGGGTTTAGGGAAAGGCCAAACCTTCGACACTTCAAGAAAACTTTCCTCAGGTGACAGAAGTGCCCTTTATCTGACCTCGAGAAGACTGTGATGTCATCCAGATAGATTACCACAAACTGATCTTTCTCCCCGATAAAATCTATGTCCATGGCTCACTGAAATGTGGCCCCTGCATTCATCAACCCAAAAGGAATTTTGGCATACATGAATGTTCCCCAAGGAGTGGTAAATGTCGTTTTTTCTCTATCCTCAGGCATGACCGATATCTGATTATAACCAGAAAAACCATCGATCATGGAAATCCTAGATGCATCGGTTACCCTCTGCAATATGTGTTCCATGTTGGGTAGGGGATAATTGTCTTTCTTTGAGCTCCTGTTCAAGTTCCTGAAATCGACACAAAGCCTGATTTCTCCACTTTTCTTCCTTACCAGGACCAAATTGGCCACCCATTCGGAATATCTCAAGGGGACAATGATCTGGGCCTCTAACAACTTCTTCACTTCTTTCTCCATGACAGGAAACAACATGGGATTTATCTGTCTTAGCTTCTGCCTAAATGGCTTAGCCTCTTCCTTCAGTGGGATATTGTGTTCAATGACGAATGTGTCATATGTCTTGAGGTCTTCGTAGGTCCATGCAAACACATCAACAAATTCTCTCAGCAACTCAGTATATTCGGCCCTCTGTTCTGTGGTCAAACTCCTTGACAGCTTGACAAATTTAGGCTCCTCCGGTGTGCCAATGTTGCACTCGGCTGTGTCAGCATCTTCATCTGAAACCCTACCCTTTACTGCCACATCATTCCCATTGAACAATCTTTCTAAAGGAATTAGTCCCCTCGGAATGTGATTGTTAGGTAGATGAATAATCTGGTGGTTAGCAATTTTGTTTAAAAACACCTCAGGGTGAGGGTCACCTTCCGTGTCAGGATCCTGATCAATTTGCAACGCAGAAAATTCATCAACAGATTGGATAAATTTTTTGATTTCCAGATCATCTTCGAATACCTTCCAATGCTTGACATTGTTCGGTACAGAGGGCCTATATTTTATTTCAACATTAGATTTGACCATAGGAGGCAGAGGAACTTTGAGCAAACTAGATGAGATAGCTAAAGAATCGGATGAAGTATTTTACCCCCTTGGAATGAAATAAATGTTAAAAGCCAAGAAGAAACTATCAACCAGGTCCCATACCTCATTTCTGTAATTTTTGAGCCGAGGATTATTAGCACGATAGGTATTTCTGACTTGTTGGATAATCAACTCAGCATCTCCAAATATTGCTATCTCTTTAATTCCCATTTATTTTGCAGCCCTCATACCCAGAACAAGAGCTTCATACTCTGCCACATTATTGGTGGTTTCAAATTCCATCTTATATGATAGGGATATGGTTTCCTGAGAAGGTGACACAAAAAACACCCCAGCACCAGCGCCTTCCCTGGAACAGGCTCCATCAAAAAACATTTTCCATATGGGGGTGATGGAGGGAGGAAATTCATGAGGAGTGGTGGGATGCTTTCTGAGTTTAAGAGGAGGCTCGGGAGCATGAGTGAGTTGCAGTAAACTGGAACCTAAATCAGTGTCCAAGGAAAAAATGGGATGGTTGGTGGGATTAGCTTCATCACTGATTATATAGGCCAACTGGGCTTCCCTATATAGCCTCCTATGTTCTCCTCCAAACAATGCGATAGTAGCATATGTGAGGTCCATCTGCAAGGTTCCCCCCATTCTTTTTATCCAATATCTTGACAATAACATACCGAACTTGGGGGGGACATCAGCCACTACAATATCCATGACCACACTTTTCATGGGCAACTGAAACAAGGTCACGACCAGGTCTTTGATAACCCCTAGACATTGAACTTTCCTGGAGTCAAAGGAATAGAGGTCATGATAGGCTCGGGTGACTTCTAGCCCTAACTCTTCCATAACAGTTTTGGGCATAAGGTTGTGAGAAGCCCCTGAATCCATCAAGCAGTTATGTAGCACCTTGTCATGTATGTTCAAGGAAGTGTAGAATGGAGTGGATGAATCATTCCTGTTTTCTACCATAGGACCTAGAACAACTGCAGGTTTTTCATCTTGCAAATTGATGGAGTTTGTGGGAAGGCATGGGACCTCAGACTGTAAAATCTTAGAGAAGCGTTTCTTGAACCCTTCATGTTTAATCAATTAGGTTAGGGGAACAGGGATTCTGATCTTTTGAATTTCATGCTCGAAATTAAAATAAGATGTAAGCTTCGAGATTTCTCTTGTTTCGGGAACATGACTCTGGACTATGGGAGAGTGGGGTCGGGTCTTCTTACCCCCGTGACTGTCTGCTACTTCATTAGCAGTTTTCCCTGTTCTAGTGAACCGCTCAGGAACCTCAGGTGCTACTATCTTTTTCTTGGACCTCAGGTCATACCTGCCTTGGCTGCCACTATCCTTGTTTCCCTTGCTCAATTAATTTAGCTGAATGACCATGAGAGACTCCTCATATGCTCATTGAGTGAGATCAGGGAAAGGAGGAGTGTCTCCAAAGAAGTGGATTTCAAGATCAAGCTCATCTGTTTCCCCTTCTTCCTCCTCGGCCACAAAATTATTTTGAAAAGGGGCCTGAATTTTCTGGTCTTCTCTGTCTCTTCCCCTCTCTCTTTGTATAGTCGGGGAAGCAACATTGTTTGGCCTCCTGAAGCCTCCTCTGTTTTCAATGTTTTGAGGGCCCTTGAATGCTTGCCTACCCTCCACCTTCATTCTCTCCATCTCTTTAGACAGAGACTTCACCATCTTGGTCAGTTCATCCACTTGAGGGTGGGGTACCGATGGGCCAGAAGTTGAGGCTTCAGATCTTCCCTTTCTACTATCTACGTCAGCCTTGTTCCTCATTCTATTAGCTACTAATACATTAGATTCCACCTCAATGGCCGCATCTTGCATTTGAGCTAAGGAGGTGGCTCTTCTTTCTCTCAATAGAAGACAGAAATCGGGGCCAAACGCACTAGCATAAGAAATCTTGGTCGAGGCTTCTGAGGGCTTTATTTCAGCAGGAATTTTATTATACATATTATTGAATCTTTTGGAGAATTCAGAGACAAACTCTCCTTTCGTCTTCTTCAAAGATCCGAACTCCATCATGTAATACATGAAATCCTTCCTATCTCCCCACTACCTCAGGAAAGCACTATCCAGAGCTTCGATCCGAGCAATAGATCTGGGGGCCAATCCTCTAAACCACTTCCTCACCTCATCATCCAGGCTCTGAACGAAGACTCTCATCCAGACATCTTCATTTTCAATGTTCAGGTTGTCTGCATAACTGTAGAAAGCAGCCAGGTGCTCCTCTGCAGTTATGTCCCCTTCTCCAGTGAACTTGGGCATATACTTCAAGTAATCTCCAACTGGGAGAGGATTCATAGGATGGGGTAGGACTAAGGGGGCATATCTGGCAGAAACTATGGAATCCATTCTATTCAGAGGGGGATTAGCACCAGCCATAGGAATATTAGATGAAGGAGAACTCGGAGGAGAAGGAGTTCGAAAAGGGGATACTGGGAATGAGCTTCCAGGAAATAATGGGGGATTTAGGGAGAGGGCTAGTGGGCTTGAGTCAGCAGATGCTTCTCTCTGCGCAGAAGAGGCGGTAGTAACAAGAGGAGGAGTAGGGAAGTATTCCATGGTCCTGGGTCTATGCCGAGGTACAACTTCAAGGGAAAGGGGAGTGCCAAGGATTTCTCCCTCCAATCCCAGACCGGGAGGGGAAAACTCAGCAGGAACACTACCGAAATTCAGGAAGCGGGAAACTTCAGAAAGAGGTCTATTAAGAAACTGAGGAGGAGAAAATGGAGTTCCTACAGAAGGAGATGGCGGATTACCTGGTTCGGCGGTGGAAGTTTCTTCTTCAGAGGCCTTTCCTTTTCTGAGAACCACCTCTGGATCAGTTTCAGGTGTAGCTAGAGGCAGTTGTGGATGAGACCGCGTGTGTCTGCCTCTGAAAGACACAATTAACATGGCAGGTTCACCACAGTGGAGTCGTCACAATGGAGTCGCCAGGTGCACAGTAGCAATCTTCAAAGGCTCTGATACCTGATGCACCTTCATAATCAGAGGCTCAATGTCGTTCAATCCCGAGGAAAATCTTCAACTTCATCCCTAGCAACGGCGTCAGAAATGTTAGCGTCAGAAGTCACTTCTGGATTGCAGCAGGAGCAGAGCCCGACATCCATCAGTTTATGTCACGATTTGTTTATGAAAAGGGGTGATCGAATGGAAGTTAACTCAAAACAATGTTGTTCTAACTTCGAAACTAGGCCAGGCATGCATGGGCAAGTGATGTCTTAGATAAACTTCAGATAGTGAGTTGTAGTAAGGGTGAGTAGGGGGAAGACTTGTATAAAAGAATTGCAAAGGTCTGTCGTAAACATCAGGTTTCTAATAGACTGTAGGAGAAAACATCTAAACGCAAGATCTTCTTACATTCAAACGCAGAAAACCGGAGAATACAACAATGCAACAATAAATCCTTTATCGTAACATAATTGCAATAATTCATGTGAATCATTCAATCATGAACTCCCTCAGTATGAGATGAAAACTAGATGGGGTAGGAAAACTGTCTGTCATAAAACAAGAAATCTTACATACAGATGCATAACCAGAGAACTAGAGTGTTTGTTAAAACTTTACAGTCGGGAGCTTCACTCTACCATTGATCCTTTCAAAAATGCAAAAACTGAGTACATATACTCAGACAAATTTTCCCAACAGAGGCGTGCTCGCCTTCCAAGGCGTAGCGTCCCTTCAATAAAACTTCGGATGGAAATCCTTCATCAGACGTCATCTTAATTTTGCGTGGCCTTTGCAGGGGAGGTAGCTGAAACATTAAAGGTTGAAAAGGCATGTGCAGACTCCTCTGGTCAGACGAGAACTCGACATGACCCCTTTTGGAGAAAATGAATGTACAGGACCATCTCAGGCAGACTGCCTTCTCGAACCTCCATGCCTTGCATTCAATGAGTGAGCCGAGATTTCAACTACCTCCATTCATCTTCATTTATTTTTAGCGAGGACCAAGACCGAGGTCGAGCCAAACTGGTTTTTTGGAAAACACGGTGATCCTTTTTGCGGCTAAACCCGGCATTTCATCTCCTTTGCACAACTCTTCTTCTTTCCCCAAGTGATCGGGCATCAATACCATGGGCCCAACCCCTGAGCACTTTAGGTGCTTCATGTCTCGCAGCTAGGAGGAGGTTGATTCTTGCTATTCAAAGTCGTGATGCGCGAAGAGGCGGTAGAGCCTAATCGCGCACCATGTACCCTTCTTTTGATTGGACGGCCCAGAATACTTTCGGCAATATTGTGGGCCCGTTATTTAAAAGTTCTTTGCGTTTCATGATTCGCGGGTTCGCGGGTCGAAGGCCCTTGGCTCCTCTTTTTCGAACTCCCGCTCCCCGAGATGGCGATACGGGCTGAGCTCCTTCCCTGATCAACGCTCTCTACAAGTAATCATTGGCTAGGGCCCCAATACTAGCACCTCTCGCTACTCGTGACCTCACGAGCGGGAGTATCGAACTTTGGCATTCTCCCCTCACGAAGTCCCCAGACGTGATGGTCAACAATGGTTGACCCCCTCCGGACACTTTTCGTAACTCAGAATCTCGCGCAACCAAAGGATATGGTCCGCCCTTCGAACTCACGAACCCCAAGTTCGATAAATAACACTGCGCTTGAACTACTCGCGATCGACGGCCTTCGTAACTTCACGAGTGCCTCCCGAAGAATTTCGACCGTTGACTTCCTTACAAACTTTTTTGCGCTATACTTGGCGCAACTTGGTTAACTGCGATTACCCACTAACCGCTGCTCTACTCTGTCGTTGAATCCTTTCCGCCGAAGAACGAAATGCCCGCTCGATTGATTTCAAGTCCGAAAAGGACTTCTTCTGTGTGTTGCGCTTAGGTGCTTCTCGTGCAACCTGCAGACCTGGATATCCCTATGCCGAAGACAAGTAATGTTTCTAACACATGGTATATCAAATCCTATGCCTTAAACCTCAAATATTATGTGCACTCACAAATGGTACTCCACGCATGATCTTTGATTCAATTGATGTGTTATGTGTAAATTTGTTGAACCTGCACAGAATATATCTAGCTAAACAATAATATACACATTTTCAGAGAGAATTTGAGAAAGAAGAAGAATGAAAGAATTCTCATTAATCGTTGTGAATAATGAATAATTTACACATGATATAGTTTGTATATCTCAATGAGTGCACATTGGAGGAGAAACAATGCACCATAGTGGTGGTATAGAGTGATATGGACACACACCAGGAGTTACGGGAGTGAACTGCCACCTAGTCTAGTCTCTCAATCACTTACGATAGTGAACTGCCACCTAGTTGAGTTAACTAGTCAACTAGTCTTCAGTTAACTGACTGAACAGAGAGTAGTGAAGAGTTAACTCAGGGAATCAAGGGTAATGCGCCAGTTTGGTGATGATACCAAGGCAAGGTCGAATTAGCATGGTGATGATCCCAATGTTGCATGGTGACAAAACCAATGCAACATCTAAACTCAACTCAACTAGTCAAACTGAAGTGTCAAATAAAAGAGAATATTCTCCAGGTGGAATATTCTCCCCTAAAATATAGGAGACTGGATAATGACTAATTATGACTAATAAACAAGGAAAAAACTTAGGAAAAATAAATCCTAGGTGTGTGAAGTAACTCCAACACCCCCCCTGAACATCACATGGTGAAAATAAAGAATGGGTCCCGACAACGAAGCCATGTTAGGTACCCAAATACAAAAGATACACTGAAATAAAGTGAGGAAACAGGGAAAACCTCATGGGAAAAACCCCCCCTCAAGGTACAATGTATGTAAAAAGAAGAACTGCAGTTGCTAGGCAATTGTGTCCTTCACTTCAAGACGACTTCACAGAGAATGGAACTTCTGCTCAATGAAGGTCTTGGTGAAGATGTTTGTCATCTGTTATGTTGAAGGACAGAAATGTAAGTTAATGATCCCCTAGTGTACTAATTCTCGAATGTAGTGCATGTGGATCTCTATGTTCTTTGTCTGCTTCCTCTGAACTAGATCTCTGCAGAACTTCAGAGTGTTATGGTTGTCACACCAGATGACGATCGATTGATGAAACTGAATGCCCAACTCAGTGAGAAAATGTTGTATCCACATAGCCTGAATGGTTATGTTCACTACCCCTTTGTACTATGCCTCGACTGAAGATAGAGAAATGGCAACTTGCTTCTTGCTCGACCAACAGATAGGCCCAGAACCAAGACTGAGTGAATAACCAGATGTGGACTTGCGATCAGTGATATCGCCAGCCCAAACGAAATCAGTAAACCTGATGAGATCTAATGTAGAGTTTGCTACATAATGAATCCCAAAGGTGATGGTGCCCTATATGTATCAAAGGATACGCTTTGCAGCTTTCCAATGTAGCTCATCTGGCTCCTGCATGAACCTGGAAACTGCGCCAACTGGATATGAGAGGTCTAGTCTGGAGTATGTGAGATACAACAATCTCCCCAGTAGTTGTTTGTACAGTGTGTTGTCAACCAGTGGAGTCTCCCCGCCATCCTCAAGTTTGACTCTTGATAGGAAAGGAGTCGGAGAAGACTTTCAGTCTATCATGTGAAATCTATCAAGCAGATCTCATGCATACTTGGCCTGAGAAATTTTGATGCCTGATGCATCCTGACTGATCTCAAGTCCAAGGAAGAAGTGTAGCAGACCCATGTCCGTCATCAAAAACCTATCGTGTAGAATCCTCTTGACTACAACAATCAATGAAATCGAGCACCTAGTGATCAACAAATCATTGACATACAAAACTAAAAGTAGAAGTGAATCAGTCGTCATGAGCATGTAGACATCCAGGTCTGATTTACAACATACAAAGTTCTGTGACAACATGCAGGAATCCATCTTGGCATACCATTCCCTCAGAGCCTTCTTGAGGCCATAAAGTGACTTCTTCAGTCGACAAACCAAAGATGATTCCTGCATAAATCCCTGGGGCTACTCCATGTAGATCTCCTCAGAGAGATCACCATGAAGAAATACATTCTTCATGTCCATCTGATGGACTTCCCATCCCTTGGTTGCCACAATGGAAAGTTCCAATCGTATGGAATCCATATTCTCTACTGGAGCGAAGGTCTCATCATATTCAATACCATGAACCCGTTGAAAGCCTTTGGAAACAAGCTTGGCTTTATATCTGCTAATTTGTCCATCCTCTACACTCTTGGTCCTATAGACCCATCTTCATCTGAAAAGTTTCCTCCCAGAAGGAAGGGGAACCAGATCCCAAGTATGGTTCTCGAGGAGGGAGTTGTACTCCTCTTGCATGGTGGATTCCCAAAAGGTATATCCAATAGCCTCACCATAAGACTGTGGATCTGAAGACTAGACCAAGAAAAGATGCCTAGAAGGCAATGGTTCATTGGAAGTGAGTGCAACAGGAGGCTCCTCGAAATCAGATCGATTCCTCCTAGTATCGGCTGGATCACCAACGAGATCCCCTGCATCCTGAAGAGTAGTCTGTGCCCACTTGGGCCTCTTCTCTGGCTCTACAACTGCATATGGATGATCTGAATCTGCATCTGAGTATACTTACTCTGAATATAAGTCTAAATCATCTAAGTCCTATGAATCAGAACTCTCATCTGAAGAAGAGTCGACATGTGCATGTTCATCATCTCAGACAGGTGGAAGAGTGAAGGTGTCTGCATGCGGTTGTTGAGGTGCATGCGATACACTTTCCTCGAATTGGACACTACGCTCAATGATGAGTCGGTCCAAGGAAAGATCAATAACCCAATATCCCTTCACACCGTTAGGGTATCTAACAAAAATGTACTCAGTTCTATGTGGATCAAGTGCCTTCCTCTTTTCAGAGGAAATCCGGGCCCATGCACATGAACCAAAAATGTGAAAGTGGGTCAGTTTCGGTTTGAGGTCGCTCCAAGCCTCATAGGAGGTCTTATACTTGACATATCTATGGGGGTATCTCTTTTGGATGTATGTTTCACAGTTAAGTGCTTCAGCCCATAGTCTTTGTGGTAGAGACTTTGCATGCAACATGCAAGATGTCATCTCCTTTAGAGATCTGTTTTTCCGCTCAGCAATTCCGTTTTGTTGTGAAGTATAGGGAATTGTATGCTTCAACTGAATCACTGCCTCATGGAAAATATTATGGATCTCATGATTTACATACTCTCCCCCATTATCAGTTCGGAGGACTTTGATCTTATTTCCGACCTGTGTCTCAACCAAGTCTTTGAAATCTTTGAGGTGTTGAAAGACCAAAGATTTTTCCCTGAGAAAGTATATCCAAGTAAAACGTGAGAAATCATAAAAAAAAATGATAACAAACATCGCTTTGTTGATGGATGGATGCGGAAAAGGACCCATAAGGTCATTGTGGATCATATCTAAAGTTGCATAAGCTCGTTGAGACTTTCCTTTGTCAAATTTCTCTTGAGGGTGTTTTCCAAGAACACATCCCTCACACACTCCCTTGGAGAAATGGATGTCTGGTAGACCATCAACCAATCTGTGCTTGCTAAGTTGTTGCATATATCTAAAATTCAAATGTCCAAACCTTTCATGCCATATCCTACTACTTTCATCAACATTAGTAAGCAGTAAAGCAGAATCAGGTTCAATGAATTTAGAAAATGTATGCAATCTAGACTAATGATTTACCTCACCGGTAGCAACCCTAGAGTTGGTTTGCATGTCGTAGATGTCCACGGAATTTGGTGTGAATATGAATTCTTTCTGGTGCCGGAATTTGTCATCTGATACACGAGGAGAAGGTTGATATAAATTTTGGGAACATGCAACACATTCTCGAAGCTTCCATTGGTGAGTTCAATCCTTCCTTTATCGGTGACTTTGACAGAAGAGTTTTCCCCCATTAGAATGGGAGGACCTTTGCATGAATCCAAAGAAGAATATATTTCTTTTGATGCAACCATATGATGTGATGCTCCTGAATCAACGGTCCAAGCATCAGGAGAGGAGTTGATGGCAATCAAGGCATGGCTAGAATTGCCTTTCTTGGAATTCGGATCTTCTGGATTCTTCTTCTTGGCACCCTCGGGGGTGCGATATCCAAGGTTATTTTTCTGAAGTATTTGAGACATCAGATCTATTTTTTTTTGCATGCATGTGATTCTGAATGGAATCCTTTGTGACAGTACGTGCATTTCTCCCCTTTTCCCCTTTGGATCTGGAGGCATCGGTGAAAGGTTTTGTGTACCCTTCCTTCTTCGGATGTGCATGAGATTTATGTTTATCTTTATCTTTAGATTTATGATATTTGTGTCTGCCATCATGCACAGTGAGTGCATGCGCCCTTGGGCCTTTGATTGTGCCCATGTTGATGAGCTTGGTTTTCTCTTGTGTCAGGGATTCAATAATTCCTCAAGAGAAGGCATCTTCAAGGTGGATCCAGAGGTGAATATGATAGTATGGAATGTGGATACAAATACAAATAATTCAAGACCAATATTGGAGAGAATGGTGAGAACCATTTGTTTCTCCTCCTTCGATTTATCAACCCTACAAGCTTTGAGTTGCGACAGTAAATCCTTGAATTTTGTAAAGAAATCTTGGATATTTTCTAAGCTTTTTGTATCCAATGTGAGAAACTCCACCTCCATCATGTGTCCCCTCATCTCATCCTATTTTCCAAAGATCCCTTCCAAGGTGGTCTAGGTTTCATTGGGAGTCTTACAGGAAGATATGTGAAAAAGGAGATCAAGAGAAATAAGACTGCAAATTGTTCCAAGTGCCTCATCCATGCGATTTAAGTACTTGGATTTTTCTATGGATGATGTTGGTTTTGTATCTATATTCAAGGTTAACCTGTATAACCCTCTGGTTCGGAGATGTATGTATATTTTCTCCTTCCATGCAAAATAGTTGTAAGGTGTAAGAATGAATTCTTTTTGGAATTCCATATTTACGTTGTATTCAATCTTTTGTACGTGCAAAAAATTCTGGTGTAGTTTTTGCTTAGAAATATGTTGGCTCTGATACCATGTAATTGTGTTGAAACTACATAGAATAGATCTAGCTAAACAATAATACACACATTTGCAGAGAGAATTTGAGAAAGAAGAAGAAGGAGAGAAAGAATGAAAGAATTCTCATTAACCGTTGTGAATAATGAATAATTTACACATGATATTCTATGTATAGATCAATGAGTGCACATTGGAGGAGAACCAATGTTCCATAGTGGTGGTATATAGTGATCTGGACACACACCAGCAGTTACGGGAGTGAACTTCCACCTAGTCTAGTCACTCAAGTAGTTACGGGAGTGAACTGCCACCTAGTTGAGTTAACTAGTCAACTAGTCTTCAGTTAACTGACTAAACAAAGAGTAGTGAGGAGTTAACTCAGGGAATCAAGGGTAATGCACCAATTTTGTGAACCAAGGCAAGTTTGAATTAGCATGGTGATGATCCCAATATTCAATGGTGACAAAACCAATGCAGCATCTAAACTCAACTCAACTAGTCAAACTGAAGTGTCAACTGAAAGAGAATATTCTCCAGGTGGAATATTCTCCCCTAAAATATAGGAGACTGGATAATGACTAATTATGAATAGTAAACAAGGAAAAAACTTAGGAAAAAGAAACCTAGGTGTGTGTGAAGTAACTCCAACATTATGTTCTCACGTGTGGGTTTCTTGCTTAGACATGGTGTGATGGTTTCTTACTTAGTCGTGAACATAATAAACATCGGGTTTGATCTAATAACACTTCTTAACAATAACAATTTTATTATTTTGTCTCATTGTACCATGGGGGAACATAATTGTATTTAGATAAGTGTCATCATGACTTGGGTCAAGTCGTACTATTGGTGATTCAGTTGAGTTAGTGTACTTCTTATCCTAACTATACCTAACACTTTCTATTTTTTCCCTTCCACTTCCATCTCTTTCATAAAAAAGATATTATCCTCAGTTATGTTTTACTTATCATATGTCATCCAACAAGGTTTAGTTAAATAAATTGAAGATCAATTGTAAGTCTAAGTCAAATAAAGACAAAAAAGGGTAGAGGTGAAGAGCATGAAAGAAAAAAAAATAAAAAAATAATAAAGCTAGAGTTGTGCTACCTCATTAAACAGGCTCAGCCCCTAAGTCCTATGCTAAAAATGCATATATAAATAAATGACTAAGAAATCAAAGAAAAAATACAAAAAGGGTTAATGAATAAAGTGACGAGGTTCTAACTCTAAGCAAATATCCCTTGTTATGATCCAACACCTTAAAAATGATAAAAATTCAATGAATACAATCCACTTCAAGGGGGAGACCTCCTTTTACAATATATGCAATTAATAATACAAGATGATATGAGATGAGATATCCTAAGACTAGGTCTCCTTGGTATATATGTAGGAGACAAAGGGTACAATTATAATGAAAGGGTGCAATGAAGGGTTCTAGCCTACATACAAATATAGCACTAGAAATGTAATAATTCAATATCTAGGGCTTAATAAGGGGTTTTGTACATAACATGAGGATTTTTCTAGGGATTAACATGCCCCTCCCCTTCAAACAAGTGTCATCCTCAACACTTGACTAACCATGGGTGTTTCTGCAAGAAGAACTCATATCCCCATGTAACCTCTTCCAATGGTAGGTTCTTCCATTTGACGAGGTACTATGTAATTGCTCGATTTCTCAATTGCTTAATCCTTGTTTCAAGGATTGTTTATGGTTCAAGTATGAATTCCCCTTCTTCATTAATCTCTGGTAAAATAGTTTAGACAGGTATCTTGTTGTCGACGAACTTCTTTAAGCAAGAAACATGGAAGACTAGATGTACACATGAATATGGAGGCAACTCTAATTTATAAGTCATACTTCCAATCCTTGAAAAAAACTTATAGGGGCCATAATATTTGGGTGATAATTTATTGTCCTTCTTTTGTTTCTTGAGGTACATATGTTTATAATGTTGTAACCTCATAAATATCCAATCCCCCACTTCAAATTCCCTTTCATTGCAGTGTTGATCTCCTTATTGTTTCATCCTATTTTGTGTCATAACCAAGTTGTCCTTCAATAGTTTGAGAACCTCTTATTGGTCCACTATGTGGTCCTCCACTACTTGAAACTTTGTATTCCCTTTCAAGGGTGATGTAATGGATGGAGGATGATATTCATAAAGTGTCGGAAATGGGGACATTTTTTATGAAGTATGGAAGGATGTGTTGTGTTGGCACAGGGGCAGACCCAGGGTTCAAGGCTACAACAACGCACCAACAAAACCCTAACTATCGACCCTTTTGGCAACACCTGCGAAGCAGATGAAGTCTCACCCGAGGTAGAGGCAGGGGTGGTTGTAGGACTTAGGTGTCTGCAACCTTAGCTGGGACACAAATCTGTGATTGTAATACTTTAACAGAGCACTTAGCACCGACAGTTCATCAATATTTAACCACTATCTACTCTGCAGATAAAACAAAGCATCGCAACATTCACTCATATCTAATGTATATAAGCACTTATCATAGAGAGGTAGATTAGATCTAGCAGATTCAAGCACTAAGCACATTCACATAGGTCAGATCTAACATCCATATACATCGTTAGCACAAAGAATAAACATATCTATCTATCTATATCAAAGCACTTAGCACGTAAAGACATAAACACATCACACAAAGCATAGCAACACAACATGTGTGTGGTTCACCCCCACCTTGGGGATATGTCCACCAAATCTTCTTCTTTATTATCTTTAGTCGAGCTTCTTATAGGCACATAGCATCAAAACCCTACTCCACATAGGACAGGAGATCTGCGCGCACCTCGCCAGATCCTCCTTCCTCGAGCTAGGATACAACACTAAGCATTATATAGGCACTTGCACTCAGCTCTGAAAGCTTCACACAAGATGAACATAGCACTTACAATCATTTGATCACATAGATCGATCACTAGCACTTAGCCCAATATCACATAGATATGCCTATGCCTATGCCTCTCCTTACATTGCCTAGACATCTATTTATACTTTACAAAATAGGCCTAAACATGGGTAAACCCATGTGATGACATCCCCATACCCGTTACATAATCCTAAATCCCAAAAAGGACCCAAAAAGGGGCCAAGATCCCACAATCTCTACTTCATCTTGCACTCCATCTTCGATAGGTTGTCGAAGTCCCAAAATAGGTCAAACTTGACCAAGGATCTCCCAAAACTTGGTCAAGGGCCAACAGGCCCCCAACACTCACCTGTGACTCGTCCAGAGTCACTCTGATCTGGGTAGTACGGCTTCGAAAGCCTTGAGCTTAGCTCAAGCTTCTTCGACTTATTGTTGTGCCATGGCCTCCTATTCAACGACTCTTGGATGACTGTGTCATTGACAGGTCCCTAGGCATTGTTCAGCTTCTGTGACAACCTACTCGAGTTTTTCTCCTCAGCCTTTGACCTCTGTGAACAATTGGTAAGCCTTATCTTGTACAGGTTGGAGCCTCTGAGTTACTTCCATAACTCTGCTCTGGATAGTGTTGATATGTTGTTGGGCGGTGTGTTTCTCTTGGGATCGTTTCATTCTTTCCACAACTGACAAGAGCTTCAACTGCGCCTGTATTGTCTCTGCTTGCTGCTTTGCTTCCTGGAGCTATGACTCCAGTGCCTGCAATTCTGGGTTCTCAGTGAGTTTCTCATATTTCTGGGCACTACGATTACTCAGTTGCTTGCATTCCATGGCAAGGGCCTTTATTCTTTCAACTGCGCTCCGGGCGGTTGCTTCTCCTTGATCCCTTACATCCTGCGGAGTCTCGGGAACTGTGCATATCTCTAAGTCTGCTATGCGTTGTTGTAGCTGTTGGATAGCTTCTGCGAGCTGCTCTACTTGCTGCATGACTCGGTCCTCTGCCTTTATTTCTAATACTATCACAGAGCGAAGTGCTCTGCTGACCACTTCTTTCACTTCGAGTTGCTCCACAAGCAACTGTTCTTTTCCTTGCTGCATCTGTGCTTTTTCTTCATCAAACTTCGCTTGGAGAGCAATCTTTTCCTGTTCTGCAGCGTTACATTGTTCTACGAGTACACCTTGCACTTGCTTCAAGGCCTGGGTGGCTTGTTTTGTTTCTTCTTGTGCTCGTCGAAGGTGAGCTTTGACTGTATCAACTATTCTGTGGAGTTGGGCTAGCTCATCTCCCAACTCTAGTTATCCCAATGTTCGGGGCGCAATGGAGACTGCACGATTGGATTGAAGGGCTTGATGTACCCCTCAGAGTTCGACTTCAATTATCTCATATATTTCTTCCTACTTGGCTTCTTGTTTCTCTGTTATTTCCAGTGAAGCGTCGTTCAGGGTTGCTATGATGAAATCAAAATCATCGGAGGTGAGGACAATCTGCATCTTGGTCATGGTGGCTTTCGATTTCTTCCGGGAAGAAGGTTTCAGGGGGGGAACATTCCTCTTCTTCAAGGGGTCATCCTCGTCTTTGGGCAGTGTTACTTCGCCTAACTTCTATTCAGATTTTTCTTCATCATCACCCCCTCAGTCAGGTGACACTGAAGCAGTCTTTCCTGAGTGCTTCTTAAATTTTTGACCTCCTCAATCTTATTGGGTGTATTATGTTCTTTATGAGTGTCCTCTGGGATATCAAGATAAGATATCTCTTCAATGTTGGCGGGGATAAGGAGGTCAGTGGACCATTCCTTACTGATCTCCTCAAGGTCTTCTTCTGTAAGTTTATAATATGACTGGAGCTGCTCTTTATGTTCATCTACTCACGTTGTAATGTATATGAAGTGTCGATCTACGTTGAACTTCATCAGGGGTCAGAACCTTTGTAAGGTTTTCAGATTCATGCGACGCTCAGCTTTGATGGCTCTCTTTAGTTGGAGGTAATATGTATGAAACATGGCATTTGACTACCATTGTTTGTTCATATCACTTGAATACCAAAGGGTAGCGAACTTCGCAGCAAGCGATTCGAACAACTCTATGTCTGGGAAGGTTGCACCTTCCGACATTTCCCAGGAAACAAATGCAATGAGGATTAGGAGCCAGCTGAAATGAAATTCATAACCCTGATCTTGTGCTTCTCAACAGTCTAGTTCCAACTGGTTAACTAGGTACATCGCCCAGTTCATCTGTAGGCCTTCTGCGCACTTCCCTGCGAGGTCACCGACAAAGCCAATGACCTGTGTAGGTCGGTTCTTCCTTACTAACTTTCTAACTATCAGTTGACATGCTAGGCGCACTATGCCACTCTAGATGGAAGCTACCTTGTAGCCTCTTGTTCCCTTCTCAACATCGCCATATGTATCCTTGATCTTTTGTGCTAGTGCACGATCTGTGGCCTTTCCTAGGTAGAAGTCCTGCGGGTCGGGTCCTTGCATACTCAGTCCTGTGATCCTGTGGATCAGCGTTGGATCGACTATAATACGACAATCTAGCCATAAGTATCCGCCATGGTAACATGACAGTGGTAGCTTGACAAATGTATTGACTTCCTAGTGTCTTCCAAAGTGTGGGATCTTCATGACATTCAGCAGGGTGGACTGCGCGAGGTTCATCGTCCATGGATGGGAAATTATCTTTGAATTCTTCCCCTTCATTCTGGTTAGGTACTTGTATGGGGCAAGCATACCATAGATCTTGCGATTTTCAAGGTTGAAGTTGTTGAACATCAATGTTGTGATCTTATCCTACTCTGCTCGAACTGCGCGTATCCCCTTCGGGAGGTACGCAGTGACCATGTTGTACTCGAAATATCTTTGCATACTATCACGATTCACTGTGCCAGCCAGAGGCGGGATGTAATCAGGAAATATGGTTGGAATCAAATTCTCATTTGCTAGGTCGTCTTTGTGCTTGGTTCTCTTTTCCTCTAAGGGTTGGGATGATCCGGCTCTGCCAGCAGTCGACGAAGAGGCTTGCATTCCTCTCGTTGATGATGCTTGTATACCTACAGACATCAACATTAATCGTTCAGTCATGAGGTCGATGAGAACTTCTTCAACAACTTTCTCTACATCGTTGAACTTGCCTGACATACATGCTCAGGGGTTGGAAATATCAGGTTCGAGGAGTAACTTATACACTGCAATGGGATAGAGGAAAATAGTGCAATGATCACTGTGTAAAATCAATGAGTCTGCGGGCTCAGATTCACGGTTAGCAAAAGTGTTCTCGGTGCATGGCGTGACGAGATAAATAGATAACTTGGCAATGGATCTCTTGTAACATGTGAGAAGCCTTCATTAACTTTGTTATGTCCGTTATGGTGCAGTCCCAACGGTCTAGTGGCAAGTTGTCTAACCATTAATTCCTTTCTTCTCGTTGGGGGCGTAAGTCAAACGGTTATACTGTCTCTAACGACTATATTTCTTTGCCATGGCGAAGTTCCATGTGACGATGTCCTAGTATTCCGGCGAAGCTCCAATTTTGTAAATTTTCCCTCTGTGAAGTTCCCTCTGGAACCTTCTGTAACTTTTCGATCTTAGCTCTCTTCTTACTTATCTTTTTGGCCTTCTTTCCAGTGAGCTTCGTCTCAGAATTCCTTTTTCCATTCTGATTCTTATCTTCTTTTCGCATAGTAACTTCGCGCTATTGGGATTTTCTGGTAGAAATCAGGCGTAATACTTCATCTGTATCTGGAATAGGTACGACAATCTTCTGTGGGTCTTCTAGTGTTCTTCCAGCTTCGACATTCCAGTCTTTGGTTTTAAGTAGCTTTTCTTGGTTCTCCTGTTCTTCAATCAAGTGTGCGATCTTCCTAGTCATGAAATCTTTTAGCTCTTACTTCTTTTGTTCTAAGACTTCTTTTTCTTCCCTTCTGGCCTGATCTCTTTCAATCCAAGGTTTCCCAAGCAACATAGTAAATGGAGTGTTGTCCTTAATAAATTTAACAACTTTGAATTCTTCTTCTGTCGAATTTCCATTGGCACTCATAGATATCTAGGTAAGCTTTCCACATAGGTTTATCAGCTTTCCTTTGAATAGTCCTATTCCTCCTAATGAGGAAATCATAGCAGGCCTTCCTATAGCTTCCCAAGTTCTTTTTGTCATGATATTCACCTATGTTTCCTCATACAGAACACAGTCAATGTCAAAGTCTCTTATTCTTACTTCAATACATTCTTTTTCTTTGAAGACCTCTGATAAGCTGATATGTCGGTGATCATTCAGGGTTTCTTTCATCTGTAGAAATAATTTTCTTGATTCTTTCTGGGGTTCTGCCATAATCTCAGTTGTTTGACTTTGCTCATGGTCTCCTTGTCTCATATTCATCTTTTCAAGTTGAGCAATCATTCTAGGGCAATCCAAAACTTCATGGTCCATAGCTTTGCAACAAAGACAACTGGGTTTTCTACCAGGGCATTCCTTAGTCAGATGTCCCGGTCTTCTGTAACTGTAACAGAGGGTTAATCCTCTCTTTCTCTTAAATGATTCCCATCTCTTCCTGCACTGCATGTTAGAATCATAATAGCTAACCTGCAAACATTTCTTTCTAGGATCCTGCATCCATTTGTTAGTCCAAACATTCTTTCTATGCATAGGTATAACATATCTTTCACTATTCTTATCAGATCTACACATGTCAAATCTTCTTTCATCTATTAGTGCCATAGTTTTCAAGCTAGGACAGAATCTATCAAACATACCTAGATCCATACTGTTGAAACAAAAAATTTCACTTATCTTACTTCTACAGAACACAAAGCTTCCATATCTAAAACTTTTCACTATTCTTACCTTTATCAAAGCACAGAGCTTCCAGATCTTACCTATTTTCTTCAAATATGACCTATTTTCCTGGCACAAAGCTTCACAAGTCAAGTGGAATGTTGCACACTAGGGCAACAGATCTACACACAGAGCTTTCACAGTTTCAGGTCGGATATTTGCACAAAGCTTCTTCTCCCTCAGTTCCCAACAATCATAGTTTCAGGTCGGATCTTTGCACAAAGCTTCTTCTTCCTTAGTTCCCAACAATCATAGTTTCAGTTCGGATCTTTGCACAAAGCTTCTTCTTCCTCAATTCCCAACAATCACAGTTTCAAGTCCTGACAACAGAAGCATTTGTGTCACAGGGGCAGAGCCAGGGTTCAACGCTACAACAATGCACCAACAAAACCCTAACTACCGGCCCTTTTGGCAACACTTGCGAAGTAGATGAAGTCTCACCCGAGGTAGAGGCAGGGGTGGTTGCAGGACTCAGGTGTCTGCAACCTTAGCTGGGACATAGATCTGTGATTGTAATACTTTAACAAAGCACTTAGCACCAACAATTCATCAATATTTAACCACTATCTACTCCGCAGATAAAATAGAGCATCACATCATTCATTCAGATCTGATGTATCTAAGCACTTATCATAGAGAGGTAGATTAGATCTAGCAGATTCAAGCACTAAGCACATTCACATAGGTCAAATCTAACATCCATATACATCGTTAGAACAAAGAATAAACAGATCTATCTATCTATATCAAATCACTTAGCAAGTAAAGACATAAACACATCAACACATCACACAAAGCATAGCAACACAACATGTATGTGGTTCACCCCCACCCTGGGGCTACGTCCACCAACTCTTCTTCTTTATTATCTTCAGTCAAGCTTCTTACAGGCACATAGCATCAAAACCCTACTCCACATAGGACAGGAGATATGCGCACACCTCGCCAGATCCCCCTTCCCCGAGCTAGGATACAACACTAAGTCTTCTATAGGCACTTGCACTCAGCTCTATAAGCTTCACACAGGATGCACAGAGCACTTACAATCCTTTGATCACATAGATCAATCACTAGCACTTAGCCCAATATCACACAGATATACCTACGCCTATGCCTCTCCTTACATTGCCTAGACATCTATTTATACTTTACAAAATAGGCCTAAACATGGGTAAACCCATGGGCTGACATCCCCATACCCATTACATAATCCTAAATCCCAAAAAGGACCCAAAAAAGGGCCGAGATCCCGCGATCTCTACTTCATCTTGCGCTCCGTCTTCAACAGGCCGTCGAAGTCCCAAAATAGGTCAAACTTGACCAAGGATCTCCCAAAACTTGGTCAAGGGCCAACATGGTGTACCACCATTCCACCAAGGGAAACCACTTGACCCATTGTGTCTATTTATCATATGCAAAGCAACAAAGATATCCTTCTAGACATTTGTTTACAATCTTAGTTTTCTCATCGGATTGAGGATGGTAAGATGAATTGTGAGCCAATTGAGTACCCAAAGAAGAAAATAATTTAGTCCAAAACTTTTCAACGAAAATTGGATCTCTGTCACTTACAATAACATTGGGGACTCCATGTAGCTTTTGAACTATTTTCATGAATGTTGTGGCTACTATACTTTCTTTAAAAGGATGAGAAAGATAGCAAAAATGGGCATACTTGGTGAGTCGATCCACTACTACCATGATGACAGTATTTCCTTCAATTTTGGGTAAACTTGTAATAAAATCCATTGAAACTTCTTCCCAACGTTGAATTGGTGTAGCTAATGATTCTAGGAGACCCAACGTCTTGATTGTCTCTCACTTATTTTTTTGGCATACCAAACATTCAGACACAAACTTTTGAACATTAGTTTTAAGACCTTCCCAGAAAAAATCTTTCTTGATCCTGCCATACGTTTTCAAGAATCCTGAATGTCCTTCTATAGGAGAAGTGTGCAATTCCAGAAGGACCTTATGTTTGAGTTGGGAATTCTTACATAAATATAGGTGATCATGATACCATATCAAATCATTATTGCATACAAAATCATATTTTCATGAGCATCCTCTCTGGTTTGCAACATTTGTCCCAACACCGTTTTGAGGTGCCAGTACAATTCTACGGTCTTCTATTATTTGTTTCTCATCCTCGTGTGTTTCCCACATCGGGAACAAAGTTGGAAATTCCTTCATCCACCTCACGATCTGTTGTTAATCTTCGCTCCATACATATTCATCTTCCATGTCCTCTAGGTGAGCATGATAATGTGGCGGGGTTGCCACCAAAAAATAGGTCGTCGTTGCATGGGTGTCGCATTGCACGCTAGTACTGGAGGTCCCCTCTCTAGAATTATGGTTGGGTGGCTCCATTGGAGCTCCACACCCACGCCTATAACCACGCCAATATCCTTGGCTAGGAGCCATCAAACCTAGGGCGCTTCCCAGAAGTCAAAGCTTAAATGTATCAGGGATGGGTGGGGTATCGACCTATAGTGATCCAAAATGGCGTAGTAATCTCCCTCGATGCCAATACCTGCTGCCTTGTCTCGAATCTCTTCATGGTTCCTATTGTCTTGGGGATCAAACACTTGCCAAGTTTCCTTTGCTCGAGCCTTCCACATTCGGCAGATGTAAACTGTCCCGAAGGAACCAGTGATCAAGGTGTTGGTACTTCTTTCACTTGTCATTTATTCTAGTATTAACGAGCCTGGAGCTGGCACTGACGTTCTCATATGTGAGATGACATGTCACATTCATTCCCATCTATGGGGAATCCATGCATTCACTGGGCACTATCCCTAATATTGGTTGCATCCCCAACACCCCATAGGGGGAAAAAGATTTTAGAATATTATAAAATCTATTGTGAGAAATCGTTCCAGTGAAATATTCACGACAGTTTATAGAGCATCTCTTATGAAGGAAAAAAATTAGTTATCTCAATTAATCTAATTTTAGAAAATCTAACTCTTTAATTATGATTTTCTCATATTTTAAAAAACACTATATTATTAAGTCACTCAATTAATTTACTATTTTGTTAATTAAATGAGTTAGAAAAAAAAATTAAATTGGCAAACTTCATTATCTTTGAGATGCTACAAATCTTTGTAATTACCATGATAGATCACTCAATCAATTTGTTATATAGAAAAAAAAAAATGATTTTTTTATTTTTTATTTTTAATCATACTTAAAAGTTAATAAAAATAATCATTAAATTTGGTTACCTATACAATTTTATGATCAACAACAATGCCATATCTTAAAAAAATATTATAATTTAATAAAATATCACTTTATTAATAATCTATCAACAACAATGTCATATCTTAAAAAAATATTACAATTCAATTAAAAAAATCATTAAAATGGAATATCACCTTATTAATAATCTAACTTAAATTGCTATCAAATTTATTTATCCATGTACATTTTATGATCCGAAACAATATTTTGTCATATCTTAAAAAAAAAAATTATTGCAATTCAAATAAAAAAATCATTAAAATGGAATATCACCTTATTAATAATCTAAATTAAAATGTATAAAATTTATTTATCCATGTACAGTTTATGATCCAAAACAACATCATATTATAATCCAACAGAAAAGACAGATTTATTAAGATGGAGCATCACCTTATTAATAATTAAAATTAAAATTTCAGTGGAAATTGAAATCGAGCCATTATTATCAATTGGTTGGAATTATATATCATATTAATTTAAAATACAATTTTCAATTTTAACTTTTTTTCAGTTTGTATAACAGTTTGAAATCGATGTGATCCTTCAGTTATCGCATGGTTTGCGTAATAAAAAGCTAAATCAACCCGATCCTTCAGTTATCTGGTAATAAAAAATACTTACCAGATTGCAATGCAGGAGGCCTAATTATGGCCTAGTTGGCGTTGATTTCTTTTGTTGGTCTCTTAGTTTTCTTCTGTATTGTTAGTTTTCTTTTGTTGGTCTCTTAGTTTTCTTCTGTATTGCATCAGTTCAATGACCACCTGCATGGCATCAACAATGGCCATCCCCCTTATTCCTCGAGGAAGCCAACCAATGCATCCCCATGCCGACCAGCTGCCTAGGCCGTTCAAGTTGCGAATCCCCAAATCAATCCCCGCTCGAGCAATTAATCTCTGCCGATGCGCATGGGTTCTTGCAGTCCTTCGGCTCCTTTCTTCCATAATTGAAATTACGAAGCGTACACATAGTCCAATAACCATTAAGGTGAAACTACCCATATTCAAATTCCCTGGTATCCTCCGCGGACTGCACCAAATGCCAATTGGCGCACATATAAAACTCCCCTATGGGATGCTAGAACTCTGTAACTGAAGGCGTCTCATAACTGTTTTTCTGGTATCGCACTGTGTTAAGTCCCCTTGCTTATTCAGCCTGCGAGCCCGGTGCTCTCAGAGGGCAGCAGCATTCCGATTTGAGGCTCTCTCTGCCTTCACAGAGTGCCCAATTGCCAATTGGGTATTATTATCATTATTCTCATATGGCTAAGATGACAAGGGAAGAAGAGGCTAAGAAAATTGAAACGAAGTATGCTTCTCTGAAAGAAGATTACGTGGAGCTCCAGCGGGTATGTATGTTTTGGGTTTGAGCAATTGTGTCCGCTCGGCAAACCAAATCTCGCAGAGCCAGACCAACAATATCTGATTTCTGTTTGGTTATGTACATGGTTTTGTGATTTATTTGTTTGTTTTTGGTCTTTTCAATGTGTTTCAGCATATGAGGGCACTGAAGAAAAGAGCTAAAAGAAACAAGGATAAAAAGAAGCAGTTGGAGGCAGAAGTCAGGTTTGTTGGTCTTTTCCTTTGATGGTATTCTAGATGTGTTTTCTGCTTTTGTGAAAGGGTGGGGCGTCTATTGATATGGTGCGGGACTTCAACGGAAATGGGGTTTCAAGCATATTTTTTGGGTGGTTTCTCTCTTGCTGTCACTGAAGATAGCAGGAAACAGTTTCTTGTGTTACTGAAAATCGTTTGTGCTTTAGTTTTAGGAATTGTGGTTTTTGTTAGTATCATGGTGTTTTAGTGTAGGGAATGTGTTGGATGCAGACTGATTTTTTTTGTTTTATTTTGGAGTATTACGTGTTGGAGTATCTAGGTTTTTAGACTTTTAACCTTTACCATTACTCTGTACATCTAGGGCTTGCAAGTAGAAATGGACTAATGGGTATTTTTATCATTGCCCTTCCTGCCAATCGCCTTTTGTTTGAGTAACTGTGTTGGACATTTTATCTGAGGGTGAATTAAAGAGTGTCCATGGTCATTGAAACCATTATATGCAAAAGCATGAGCATGCATGCAGTGGTGGATTGATGAGCTGTTACCACTCCCTTCTCTGCCAATCCGCTTTATTTTGAGTGATTGTTGTATCCTTCAGCAGAGTGTGATTTGATGTTTGTCCCAGGTCACTGAGACCACTATAAGCAAAATCATAAGCACATAGACTGTGAGAATCAAATATTCATAAGTGGTCAATGCATGCCTCCCAAGCCATATCCAGACCACCAAGGCAACCATAATGCAGGTGGCTAATAATTATGGAGTTAAGTTTATGCCCTAAGTTTCTTTAGCTTAAGTTCAAAAAACTTGTGATGTAGCTGGATGCTTATTTTTTGGGGGGCATATCTTTTTTTTCCAAGGAAAAAATATATGTATTGATATTTGAAGGAGAAATCAAATACACGTGTTCTAGCCTTTTGGCTCCATTAACAAGCAAAATCAAGGTTGTCCTCAGCAGATTGTCCTTTTCCTATACCTGGACAAATACAGTCATCCTTTCTGCCTTTGTTACAAAACAGATTTTCACAAAGTCTTCCATACTTGACAGACCTATAATAAAAAACATGGAGAAACTAACTAGAATTCAAAACAAGACAAATTGTAGAGCTAAAAAACAAGTACTGCTAGCTTCAGAAGAAAGACAGATTGACAACATTAATTCTTGAACAGACAATGTTACTTCTTCCAGGTAGATGACTTCCTATGAGAGCTGGTCAGCTTTGTGATTGAATTATCTGAATACACATTTCAAGGAAACCTTCTCAAAGAGAGCTTTAATCTCCAGTATCCTTTCCATAATGGGCTACAAAACTATATTAGAGATTTGTACTTCATCATTTGCCCGATCCATCACCAATTTGGAGTCCCCAATGATTTTTGGGGAGCATATCGATTTGAAGAACTTGGTCCTTTCATGTCCCAATAAACCTATGTCCCCCAATCTCCCTTGAATGATATGGTACGTTCAAATGGGTAATGCAATATTGGAGTTTGTTGTTTGCTAAAAAAATGTTAATCTGCTTGCATTGCACAGATTGGCTTTTTCAAACCCAAATAACCCCAAATTCTGCGTTTTTTATTTTATTCTTATATTTGTTCTAGGTGTGCAATCTTAACCTTGTTTAATATATTCATTTTGTACCCCAATATGACTTGGTTTTGACGAGTATGAATTTGGTTGGGTGCATATGTTTTGATTCATTTGCTATTATGGAAGAATGTTAGTCTGCACAATTTGCATTGCATACCTTAGTCTTTTTTCATATCCTGATAACCCCAAAACCTGTGATTTTGATTAGATTTGGTATTTTTGAAAAAGGGAACAATTTTAATTACTGTTTAATCTATACTTTCAGTATCAGATTATGAATTCATTTCAATGAGTATGAATTGGGTTGGATGCATATGATTTGGTTTAGGTTAGTTTATGCAAAAGGGCTATAATATTGCCAATATGTTAGGTGGAGTGTAAATTATAACATTGTGTTCATATAATTTATACTTATGTGCAAGAATTGTTAAATAAAGTGATCTATATGCAACTTATAACAGTTCTGTACATCTTTTATGAAACTTTCTTGCATGTATGATACAAAAGTTTCTCGATTTTTTTCTTTGAGCATCATGTTTTTTAACTCTTGATCAATGTTTTCTTGTGTTTGTGTATCTCTCTCACCTTTCTGAAAAAAGTCTCTTCATACCCTGATAACCCCAAAACCTGTGATTTTGATTAGATTCTGGTATTTTTGAAAAAGGGAGCAATTTTAAGTATTGTTTAATCTATACTTTTAGTATCAGATTATGAGTTGATTTCAATGAGTATGAATTGGGTTGGATGCATATGATTTGGTTTAGGTTAGTTTATGCAAAAGGGTTATAATATTGCCAATATGTTAGGTGGAGTGTAAACTATAATATTGTGTTCATATAGTTTATACTTCTGTGCAAGAATTGTGAAATAAAAGTGATCTATCTGCAACTTATAACAGTTCTGTAGATCAGTTATGAAACTTTCTTGCATGTACGATATAAAAGTTTCTCGAGTATTTTCTTTGAGCATCATGTTTTTCAACTCTTGATCAACGTTTTCTTGTGTTTGTGTATCTCTCTCACCTTTCCGAAAAAAGTCTCTTCATACCCCGATAACCCCAAAACCTGTGATCTTGATTAGATTTTGGTATTTTTGAAAAAGGGAGCAATTTTAAGTATTATTTAATCTATACTTTTAGTATCAGATTATGAATTGATTTCAATGAGTATGAATTGGGTTGGATGCATATGATTTGGTTTAGGTTAGTTTATGCAAAAGGGTTATAATATTGCCAATATGTGAGGTGGAGTGTAAATTATAATATTGTGTTCATATAGTTTATACTTCTGTGCAAGAATTGTGAAATAAAAGTGATCTATATGCAACTTATAACAGTTCTGTACATCTGTTATGAAACTTGCTTGCATGTATGATATAAAAGTTTCTCGAGTATTTTCTTTGGGCATCATGTTTTCAACTCTTGATCAAAGTTTTCTTGTGTTTGTGTAACTCTCTCACCTTTCTGAAAAGAGTCTCTTCAGTTTTTTTTCACAGATGTTGCTTTTGACAATTGATTTGAGGTTTTTCAAATGTTTCCTAATCAAATGATAAATGATGCTTGAATTCCAGATTTTTGCGGCGCAAATACCAAATGTTTACAGAAAAGGATCATGAGGAGCCAGCAGATCCATCTGTATTCCCAGAATCTGGCACTAAAGCTCTTTCAATTTATAGAAGATCCAAAGAGCCAACTGAAGTGTTGGCTATTGAAGACGAGCCTGCAAGAGATGGATTGATTGGGCGACAGGCATTGATGTCAACAGATCACTGTACCTCCCCTGAAATGGTATGACTTTATGCAAACATATTCATCTAATTGTTTAACACAGCCTTTATTTCCATTGATTGGAATGGAATGCTAACTGTTCTATTCTCCTATGTTGATATGTTCAGACTGGACTACAGCCTTCCGCTACGAGGATGATGCCACCTTTGATGGTGCCTCAGGGTTTATTGGTCACACTTGTTTCAGCTACGAGGATGATGCCACCTTTGACGGTGCCTCAGGGTTTATTGGTCACACCTGTTTCAGCTATGAGGATGATGCCACCTTTGACGGTGCCTCAGGGTTTATTGGTCACACCTGTTGTCAAGCCAGCCATCAAGAAGAGGCAAAATAATGGGCTAGTCAGTGCCCAGAAGCGATCTAAAGTAATGAACTGTTATGTTGCTAGATTTGGATCGGTTCTTTGTGATTCCTAATCTATTGAGTGGTTGATTTCTAGGTTGGTCCTGGTGACTGGTAAAACCTTGAGGCTTGAATAGACATTGATATTTTATTACTCTTAGTGAGTGCACGCCTAATAGAGAGCTTGGTGGCTTGATCTAGCTAACATTGTTGATTTCATATGTATTCTATAACGCCTTGGGTGACTTGTAAACCTAAAGGTGTTCTACAAGGTTTGGAAATAGTAGAGAAAGGCTCAAGAGCAAGTTGTAAGGTTTTAGAGATTTCTTGTAAGCCAAGACAATATGTAAAGCCTTGAGATGCATGTTAGGTTTTGAGTGTGGCTTAACACTTGAGGTTTAGACTCTAATCCTTATTGGCAATTTATGCTAGGTTCATGCCATGGACTTGATTCTGGTTGCTCTACCTCGTGGGATCTTTTTATTGTTGAGTTGTTTTGTGAGGGTTGGAATGCTTTCTAAGTTGTCTTACAGTTGGATTGAGAGAATCTAGAGTGGGATTGAATCTAAGTATATTCCTTCTCTGTAGTGTCATTTAGGACAAAGTGGGTGCAACCAACACATTGTTGCGAGGTATGTGGTATGAGTCTGCAATGTTTGGAATAATAAGCTTTAGAAAGTTAACCAAACACATTATATTGAATTATAATTTTGTTGGGTTGCATAATATTAAGTGTTGGTTTTCTTAGTATTTATCTAAATATTTTAGCTTATTTAAATTTTAGAAATTTAAATTCATTATAAGTGGATGGATATGAAATGGGTCATAATAATGAGTTTCCAGACAACTAATCTGGGAAAATGAAAAAAGTAGAAATACAAAATGTTAAAAAACACTAATTTACATGATTAATTTACTTTCATGTTTATAAACATCATTATTAAATGTGGATGTTAAATGTTTAATTAAAACTTGATTGTAATTATAATTTTTATTTTAATAATTCAGTGGAAAAGAGTACTTAATATAACTAATATGAAAGATCACAAGAATAATTCACTTATTAATTAATTAATACAATACATTTACTCATACTCTCATCCAAATGTTACACATCTCACAAAGCTCATACTCTCGTCCAAATATCACACATAAAAACATGTCCTAACCCTAAGTGTAACCCTACGCTTGGACATCTACAATAAATTATAAAATCCTTGGCTTTGAGTTGTTTACTTTGTTCTATTGTCAAGCTTAGTTCTGCTCTTCCTCCTGCCAACCATGATTTCTTTCAAGCCTTCTTGTCTTTGACAATGGCTGCTAAATTTTTTGGGTTTCATCAGACACTACATTATTTGTGTTTGACAAATTTGTGAGACCCAAAATCAAACTCAAGAGATGTTGTAGAGGTCCAATGAAAAAGTTAAGGCCAGAACGGATAACAAAGTGTAGCCAGAGTTGCTTCGATCACTGATACTACTACTCACAACAAGGTTACCAAATAAAAAAGAGCCCAAAAGATACCAAATCCTTTTGGGTCATAGTTGGGGTGAGCAGCTAATCAAATCCATTCACAAAGAATGGAGAACAATATCTCTCCAAGAGTCAGTCCTCCCATCAATTTACCCGGACTCTTGGTGGCGCTAGAAGCCGATTTGGCCAGAGGAATACAATTAAATAGATGCAGATAAATTCAACCCTGTGATGGTAGGAGAGTTGACCCTAAGTTTCTCTCCAATTGGTTAGCAGGCAATAGGTTCATCCAAGGAAATCAATTATTGAAATCACATTTACTCAGCTTATATGTTATTTTACACTGCATAAATCCATCTAACACTGACTCGGTAGTTTTTTTTTTAATTTTTCTCTAATTTTCATCTTCTTCTATGAAATAGCAGAGTAAAACGACTGTAAAAATCCAAGGTTACTGAGAATTGTACCTCAATTATGACCTCTTCCCATCGAAATGAAATATAATATCTTCCAGAACTCTCAAGGACATGTATCTTTTCAAGTGCATTATAGGCTCCTTGTTAGGGGATGATTATCTTTGACTAAATTAAAATATAGTAGCTCCCACGAAATAGTCAATAATTAATTAAACTTCTTACAATGGGTATCTGAAATGTGTGACACATTTCTTCCATCCAGTACCTAGGACCCAAATCTCTGCAGCCCACAAAAGAACACAATCACCGACCAACACACAAGAAAATGGTTTCAAACTCTTAAAATTTAATTAACATAGTTTGAGTTTTAGGTTGAAACTGCTTTGATAAATATTCTCACATTTTGGACATCGTCGTTCAAGCTTGGTACATGGAGTAGATTAAGTTCATCACACCCTACTTGGTAGATGGAGAAGATTAAATTCATCACACCCTAAAAAAATATGAATGCATATTTAAATGACGTTCATGAATGAATGAATCTAAAATAGTGTAACTTTTATGTTTACAACTGTTTGACTTTATAGTGCTTTGGGTTTATTAGTAATATACTGCTAGCAAAAATTAAATTCAAATCATTCATTAAGGAGGTTAAATGTTGAAAGCATCTCATGTATATAGGTTACGTATAGATGTTGTCTCCATTTAGGTGTTATTGGATGTGATTATATTCATTTTAAAGGGCATTGTCAGATGTGATTATATTCATTGTAAAGGGTGGCGATAGTAGACATGCATGCTGATAATATTGTACAAGTTATAATAATTGTGACCCAAATCCAGGCACATCATGATTTGGATGAGTGTTGAGTAAGTAAACACATGCAATTAGTATAAAAATAATAATAATAATACCTCAGGGACTTAATCTTAGTGAGTGTTATTAGCACCTTCAATGAAGAGAGAAAAATCAATATTACATCTCTTTGTTCTTTTCCTGTTAGGTCACTATCACAAACAAACTTTGAAACATAAATGAGAAGCTCAATGGGTGCTAGAAACCAATGCATCTAATAGAACTTCATTTATATGCAAAATTTTGGTTGTTTGTTGAGCTCGAATCTAGTAAACTTTGAAACATAAATGAGAAGCTCAATGGGTGGTAGAAACCAATGCATCTAATATAACTTCATTTCTATTCAAAATTTTGGTTGTTTGTTGACCTCGAATTTAGTCACTAGTAAAGTAGATGTTTTGATAATGGGATAATCGCCACACACTAAAAATATTGCCTAGAAGTATTTAGGTTATACATCAATTATTTAATCATTTTCAGTTTTCATTAGTTTATGATCTTAAATATCATGCATGTTTTAGTTCCATATCTAAAAATACAATTGCATAGAATTGGGTAAAGCACAATTAGATCTAGGCATCCAAATATTAGTGTGTGTGTGTGTGTGTGTGTGTTACAGGAGTGGCATGAAGAATTTTTTTGTCTATAAGATGAAACCTACACCCAAGTAGAGTTCTAATTGATTCAGGTGATTCCATGTTAAGGGTTTCCAGTTGATAGTCTAGTGATCTTCCTTAGGTATTATTTCTATTAACAAGGTTATTCTATCCCCAATATTCAATTCGACTGACATCCCTCATAAGAGTTAGGCTCACTTTTAGATAGTTCCTCTAATAATCAATAGAACACCTCATCGATTGAAAGCAACAAAACAAGAAAAAACACTTTCCTTTCTAGGCAGGTGTTTTGGATCTAGATCAAACTGGCCCAGTTAGTTTTATTCATTCATCTGTTTGTTGTCGTTTCATTTTCTTCATTTTCATCATTTGCATTAACAACTCGTTCAATAGTAGTTCACCAGTCAGGGCTTTACCTGTAAGTATCTCTTTTTTCAAAGTCACATGATTTGGAATTTCTAAATTATGTATTTCCATCATTTAGGATCTCCTATTTCAAGGTCACTTGGCCCATAATCCCCTAATTATGCATTTCATCTGGATTTTTGCAAGCTTCCAAGCTTCATATGCTTTCACTTGGTTGAAAATATAGCTTAGAAACTCACTATATCAAACTCAAATTTCAACCTCCTATTAAGTTTCATTGTACTTAATGAGCAGAAACACTAGATGATATAGATCTAAAACTAAATCAGGAGCATAAATAACTCATAACAATAGACAAAATAACACATTTGGCACCATAAGTTCTGGGGAATGCACCATGAAGAATACACAGAAAAGAAATGAGAGCTTAAGGAGTAATTTCTTATTCATCTCTAGGGAAAATCAGAGATTTACAACAACAATTATATCAACATGAAATACACAGACTTATCTCACTCTCTAGCACAATATCCCTCTAGAAAACAATGCCAAATTGTGTTCTGAACATAATGCCTTGGTTGTATTGCCTGTACGGCCCACTACACTCAACAAACAACCACAAAACTCCTAGAAAATCATGACTAGGAGCTAATGTACAATATAGTACCTTGCTGTACAAAATACTCAACAAAATTGTCTTGGAATTTGTGCCAAATTGTAACAGAGTTGGGTGCCATGAATTCCATTCCTTTCTCTTGATGTACAACCCTTCCTGTAGCAGTTGTACGGATAATATTTAATGTTGCAATATCTCTATAGATGCATGCAAATCCCTCTCCTAGGGATGCATTCCAATCTCTCTTGTTTCTTCCCTTCCCTCCAAGCTAAGAAACCTCTCTTGGAAAACATGACCCTTCACCTTCCCTCTGAGCTCTCCTCAAGATGTGCGCCCTCTCTCTCCCTCATGAGTTGTCTTTAAGCAATTTCAAAATGTAACTCTTCTAACCCTTTATCTCCCTTGAGTGACTCTTCACTTTCCCTTGAGATCAATGGTCACAACTTAATCATTCATTGAGGTCATTTAAGTCACTAAAGTGACCCATAACATCTTAAAGTCACTTTTACATTTAAAATATAAAAGACCCAACTTTATAAAATCACTTTATAAAGTTACTTTATAAAAACACATTATAAAGTCATTAGGGAGAAATGTGCTCAGTCACTTCCGCATGTTGGGCGTCGCCTATGCAGAAGTACCTTCGAGCTACTGATTCTAACACTCCCTCTTGGCAAGAGAGGTACTTCTAGTATCACCACCAGAATCCGTCTCCAACTCATCAACTGCCATAGCTAATCCTCCTGTGCTAAAAGTATTTGTTCCCTCTAAACAAGAAGCCACTACTCTCACTGCATTGGAAGCCTATGTTGTTACCTCTGTTGTTCCACGAACAAAATACATGCTCCTAGGAGATTGCACACTCTCCTTCGCATCCATCTGTGTCGACTCATGCCTGTTGAGTCCTCTGAGAGTATCGGAAGAGGACTGGGTCCCCGGTATCAACTTTCTCTCCCATGCAACCTACCCACTCTCCAACATTGAATATGAATCCATAAATCCACTAGACCCCAACACAGGTCGACCCAACAACCTGTACAACCTCTCATACCCGACACCAAGCATCATTGTTTTGTCTAGAGTAGCTCCCTTTGGATATAGAAATACCCTGCCACAGTAGAATGCCACTCCAAATCCATCAACCTCCAAAGTTGACAGTCAAAGTAAGTGAACCATCATCTCTGGAACATGCAATACTCCGACAACCTCCAAAAATCCTCCTAACTCTATCTAGAATCTAACACTTCCAACCCCCTTCATTGCAAGTTGTGGGTCGGTACCAACACCCACCCAACAGTCTAAGTCTATTTCTAAAAGACTCAGGAACACTAACCTCATCCTTGTCATATGCTAGGAAAATCCATTGTCCACGAACCATACTTCAATGTCGTAAAACGCTAGGCAACCACTGCCCAAAGGACCAGTCATGAGAGAAAAAAACCTCTCATGTCTATCAACAAACTCTGCAATCTCTGTTGATGCTGACACTTTTGGTTCAGGCTTCTTCTCCTTCTTGTCCAGACACTTAATAGTGTAGTGTCCATTCTTGTGACATGCAAAGAATCTCACCTTGCTCATGTCCTTCTTCTTTCCATTGTTTTTTCCCACAAGAGCAACATTCTTGTCATCTGCACCATCCATTTCCCTCTCTCGAGACCCCTCCTATATCTTCTCCTGTGTAAAGTCACCCCACAATATTCTCCAGTCAAGGAGATTCTCTCTCCCCACCACACACTTCATGAAAACCTCCCACTCCTTGGTGAAGCCTTTGAGGGCTATCCACACCAAATCTGAGTCTAGGCTTCCTTCACTTCATGGGATTTGATGCAAGTACTAGCACGATGGTATTCACAAACGACCATAGCTAGTTCTCCTAGAGAATCCTTGTGATTCTAACCTTCCACTGCAGGTAGTTGGAGATCCCCTCCAACCTATCTTCATATCTGAGTCTAGAAGTCATCTTTGTCCATTTGACAAAGAACCTCTTCTTTCTCCCCTCTTCCAAGAAAAAACCTCAACAAATCACTTGTTTTCCCAAGTGTCAAAGCTACCCACTGAAATTCAGAGCCCTAGCTCTGATACCATGTTGAAAATATAGCTTAGAAACTCACTATATCAAACTCAGATTTCAATCTTCTATTAAGTTTCAACAGTAAAGTATTAAAACCCACTACATAATTATACTTAATGAGAAAACAAAATAGATGATATAGATCTGAAACTAAATCAACAGCGGAAATAACTCACAACAACAGACAAAATAACACATTTGACACCATAAGTTATGGGAAATGCACCATGAAGAATACACAGAAAAAAAAAATAACAGCTTAAGAAGTAATTTCTTATTCATCTCTAGGGAAAATCAGAGATTTACAACAACAATCATATCAGCATGAAATACACAGACTTATCTCACTCTCCAACACAATATCCCTCTAGAAAACAGTGCCAAACTGTGTTCTGAACAGAATGCCTTGGTTGTACAGCTTGTACGACCCAATACAGTCAACAAACACCCACAAAAATCCTAGAAAATTGTGCCAAGGAGATGTACAATACAATCCCTTGTTGTATGGAATACTCCATCAAAATTGTCTTTGAATTTGTGCCAAACTGTAACAGAATTGGATGCCTAGAATTCCATGCATGTCTCTTGTTGTACGACCCTTCCTGTAGTAGTTGTACAAACAATATATAATGTTTCAATATCTCTGGAGATGATGCCAATCCATCTCCTAGGGATGCATGCCAATCTCCCTTGTTGTTTCCCTTCCCTCCAAGCTAAGAAAACTCTCTTGGAAAATGTGACCCTTCAACTTCCATCGGAGCTATCCTCAATATGTGCACCCTCTCTCTCCCTCATGAGCTGCATTTAAGAAATTTTTAAATGTAACTCTTCTAACGCTTCATCTCCCTTGAATGACTCTTCACTTTCCCTTGAGATCAACGGTCACGACTTAATCATTCATTAAGGTCACCTAAGTCACTAAAGTGACCCATAACATCATAAAGTCACTTTTACATTTAAAAAGTAAAAGACTCAACTTTATAAAATCACTTTATAAAGTTACTTTATAAAAACACATTATAAAATCACTAGGGAGAAATGTACTCAGTCACTTCCGCATGTTTGGCACCGCCTATGTAGAAGTACCTCCGAGCTACCAATTCTAACACACTTCAACTTTTAAGCCTAAGCTTGTTCCCATCAATAATTCAAGTTCTAATATTGTTCCAACTGTTGCTCCTTCTAATGAGGATTCACCGCTCATTCAATGACAACTTACTAGATGGGGATCCACTTGGCTCACCAGCACTAGTTCTCATTTCGGCTTAAGTTTGTAAATGTAAATATGTGAGTTAGGCCCAAATTCCATTTGGGTATAACTACGAATCAATAATATTGAATGGTGATTGTTAGCGATAAAAAATACAATGGTAATTTTTAGAGTGTTTTCATTTCTCTTTACTTGACTTATTTCTTTCTTCAGTCTTTTGGCCAGTGTCTTAACCTCCAAGCTCTTCATCAAGCTCTTATTGATCACTTTTTCCCATATTAGATCTTCTTGTAACCAGATCACTTAAGGAGAATTTCAGGCCTATACCAACTCCTAAATACAGAAGATAAATGTCTTTTGTAGATTTGAGGAAAGTTTTAAAGATCAATTTGAACTCTTATTCCGTTAAAAGATTAGCAAATTTGGTCAACTCTAATTTTAGCTTCAGTTTTCAAAGCAGGTGACTCATTGGCAGGTGGCAGAATTTTGTTAAAGCTTGAAAGCATCAAGTGGACTTCTTCTTGATTGTTATATGATGACTCATGAACTATGTTGCAAAGATGGTTCAAGAAGACATCTTTCTCCTCAAAGATAGCTCGTGTGGTACTTGAAGACTCAAGTTTTAGATGGGATCCAATCCCTTAAAGATAGTATCTTTTCCTTTTTATTTTAATTGGGTTAATCTCTCTTTTGATAGGTATCTTGAGATCCACTTTCTTGGGATCTGTAACAGTTATGTAAAGGCTATTTAAGCCTACTGAAATATTGTAAAGAGGGTTCGAGTTTGGAGACTAGACCATGTTGTTTTTGTATTGAGACCTTTTACATATAATACAGATCACAAGTTCCTTTCACTGTTAATGTCAGATTGTCATCTTCTCTCTTTTCCTGTGTTTTGAATAATTATTGTTATCTAAGTTTGCCTAGTTGCAAATGACTGTCATCTCATTGGTCAACTCATAAACATTGATTTAACAAGTAATCTATGCTATCTTTATTCAGCCCATCACATATGTGTTCTGGTTGATAGATATAGACTTTCTTCACCCACCAATTCAATTACTTATCTGATTATTGACTTTTGAAAGCATTGTCTCATCTGGTTATATTACTAAGTGTATTAAGTGTGAACCAGTCGTTTATGTATCCCATTTGATCCAACATACACAGAAAACCAAAACATTTTGAGTTACCAGGCTTCTTCAAGCTGCAACCTGAGAAGGAATCCTAGAGAGATAAAAAAATTGGTGTCGTTGTTGGGGAGAGGAGATTGAAGCAAGCTTCCCTAGGAGACAACACAGATACAACTTTGATGATAGACAAAGTCTGGACACTATTTGGTTGTAATCATCTATCTGGCAGCTCCATGAAGGACAGATTCAATGTCGACTCCATTGTTTTGAAATCTGTTGGCGACTCCATTGGTATGAAATGAACAAGATCTTAGCTAAGAGATATGCTTTCTGTGATTTTTCAAAGATCGTTGGTTTCCCTAATCCAGTGCCTAGTAGAGATGAATGGGAAAATAGTATTCCCAGATTTCGAAGAGAAGATTGGGAAATACCAGCTGAACATTCGCTGAATTTTCATGATTGCATGCATCGGTTGGAAATTGTGCATGAGGATGTTCATATCAAGCTCTTTGGGTTTTCATTAGAGATAATTGCTCGTGATTGGTATCGGTCTCTTCCTCTTTCAAGTGTCATCTCTTTGGCATATTTTCATGCTTCCTTTCATGTGTTTTGTAAAGACAAATTTTCAGATGACTTTCTCTATCCCGAGTGTTGTCATGAATTCAATCTTTTGAATAAAGAATTAGACATTCATGAGTATGTTGTTGTAGAGAATACCCTTCATTATGATTCAGAGATTGGTGATCCACTTTATGATAACTGTAGTGATGCTTTTGACATTTTACCAAATGCATCTATTGTTTTAGGTTGTCATGAAGATCAGATTGTCCCCTCTGAAAACTTGAAAAATGATGACCAGATTTTTACATTAGCATGTGACATATTTGAATCTGTAGCAGATACTAAGGGTATCCCTCAGTTTCTAGATTTGCATACTAAGGAAAGTGGTAGTAACCATGAGGAACAAGATTTTCAGGGACTGTCTAATCTCCAGCTAGAGCATCAGGAAGATCCTTCTTCTCCTTATGGATATGTTGTTTCAAATTATGATAAGGAACAAGGTGATATTTTTCCAAATCTGTTTCAAGATTTTATTGTTGATACTCCTATACAAGAAGCTTCATCTCTGTCATTAGGATATTATCTTGATGCTCCTATATTCAACCAATACAATGACGAGGAAGAAGATTTGGATATTTGTGAAAGCTTGTTGTCTACTAGAATTTCATTTAGTTCTACTTTTCAGGAGAGAGATGATCAGAAATGTGTGCATGTTGTGGTTGATGCTAGTTATGAATCTATTGATCAAAATTGCAGTGAAGATCAAGAACATACCTTTTCTTTTCTTTCAAACAATGTCAGTTGTGATAGGCCAGTGTATCATCATGATGAATTCAAATTACAAAGATATGGTGAAGAGGAGAAGAAAGGTTCAGATCAACAGATGAGCTTGCATTTTCCTCCGACAGAGGGAGAACAATTCACATTCAACATTGATATCAGTGAGGGCAGCCAACATCACTTCAATTTTCAGTTGAAACAATATCATGAAGAGGTATTTCTTTGTGACATTTATGACCCTATTACTAATTATTTGGAATCTATGAGTAGTATGAATGTCAAAACATTTTTGTCAGACAAATATTGTTTTTGTTATCAACTATATTTCTACATGATATGGCTTCCATTATTTTTCAGGTTAACATCAAGAACAAGTTCAGTAAATCAGTTTCTTACATGGCTTCATTGGAAGCATGCTTTTACTTGATAAGAGGTAGTACAGTTCGCTAGTCTAGGAGTAGCCAGGAAAATAATCTCTTCATACGAGCAGATAGATTATGTCCAGTTGTTGATTTCTTGAATAAAGCAGAGCAGGCTACATGCAGACTACGACTTTCAGAAGATCAGTTGTATAGGCCAGATGACCCCATATCCCAATGGTAAGGCGAATGGAACTACTAGGTTCTTGGAAAGCTCGCAGGGAGGTCTCCATCCCAGTTGGAACCATATGTTAGCGATAAAAATACAATGGTATTTTTTAGAGTGTTTTTATTTCTCTCTACTTGACTTATTGGTTTCTTCAGTCTTTTGGCCAGTGTATTAACCTCCAAGCTCTTCACCAAGCTCTTATTGATCACTTTTTCCTAGATCAGATCTTCTTGCAGCGAGATCACTTAAGGAGACTTTCATACCTATACCAACTCCTAAATACAGAAGATAAATGTATTTTGTAGATTGTGAGGAAATTTTTAAAGATTAATTTGAACCCTTATTCCATTAAAAGATTAGCAGATTTGGTCAACTCTAATTTTACCTTTAGTTTTCAGTGCATGTGACTCATTAGCAGGTGGCAGAATTTTGTTAAAGCTTGAAAGCATCAAGTGGACTTCTTCTTGATTGTTATATGATGACTCATGAACTATGTTGCAAAGATTATTCAAGAAGACATCTTTCTCCTCAAAGATAGCTCATGTGGTACTTGAAGAGTCAAGTTTTAGATGGGATCCAATCCCTTAAAGATAGTATCTTTTCCTTTTTATTGTAATTGGGTTAATCTTTTTTTTGACAGGTATCTTGAGATCCACTTTCTTGGGATCTGCAACAATTATGTAAAGGCTATTCAAGCCTACTGAAATATTGTAAAGAGGGTTTGAGTCTGGAGACTAGACCATGTTGTTTTTGTACTGAGACCTTTTACATATAATACAGATCACAAGTTCCTTTCACTGTTAATGTCAGATTGTCATGTTCTCTCTTTTCTTGTGTTTTGAATGATTACTGTTATCTAAGTTTGTCTAGTTGCAAATGACTGTCATCTCATTGGTCAACTCATAAACATTGATTTAACAAGTAATATGTGCTATCTTTATTCAGCCCATCACATATGTGTTTTGGTTGATAGATATAGACTTTCTTCACCCACCAATTCAATTACTTATCTGATTACTGACTTTTGAAAGCATTGTCTCATCTGGTTATATTACTAAGTGTCTTAAGTGTGAACCAGTTGTTTATGTATCCCATTTGATCCAACATACACAGAAAGCCAAAACACTTTAAGTTACCAGGCTTCTTCAAGCTACAACCTGAGAAGGACTCCTCGAGAGATAACAGTGATATGACCCAAACTTGCTCTATTTCAATTTCAATTGAATTAGTTGTTGGTTGAGCATTAATTTTTTAATGTTTGGATTGGTTATTAAGGATTTGGTTCATTGATAGGTACATTGTTATATATATATATATATATATATATATTCCAAGAAAGAAAAAAAAAACTTAATATTTCATTTAAAAATATGCATGTTGTGACCCTATTCCATAGAAAACAGTTACTCATTTTCTATCTCTTATAGCCTTTACATTCTAATACTTTCAATAGAAAGTCCTATCCAAACATTTTCCAAAAGAAAAATTTCTTACACTCTTTCCCTCATTACAAAAATATTTTATACCAAAATGACCATGAGCATGCTCTAGATTTCTATCACGAGCCTAAATATTGAAGGACATATCATGAATCGACTGATCCTTTACTATTTCTTGAAAGTAAAATTCCCCTACTTCAAGCTCCAATGCCTCTTTTGAAAGTTTATCTGCCTTTTTGTTTAATTCCCTATGGATGTGTGCACACAAAAACCATTCTAGCTCTCCCAAAAACTTGTTGATTCGCCTCTTTAATGGTTTCATTATTGCAATATGAATCTTAATTTTTCCTCTAATCCAGTCCACCACTACTTGAGAATATCCAAATATTTGTAATTTTCTCATATTTAAAGAAGTAGCCAAAAGTAGCAGATCCCACAAAGCGGTAAGTTTTTATTTCATGTGTTCCCCTACATGGAGCGTATCTTTTTTCATAATGATGCTCTTCTGAGATGTATAAGTGATCGAGATGGATTACGGTGGCCTCCCACCTATTCCAACTAGCTCATTTTTTCAATTTTCCAATTCGATGCTTTTTTCCTAGTTTTCGGGTCCCTGACTTCCGGGGCCATTTCGAGGCCCTAAACAATGTTTTTAGGGCTCACCACAGTTAACATATCTAGGGATCACCACAAGCAACATGTGTATTCCTTGGATAGAAATTTCCAATGGGCTATCATGCGCCTAAAAAGAAGATCATATGCAAAAGTTATGACCCCGGGAAGTTGATGTACTAACTTACCCAAACAGTGCCCACATGACTTTTGGCGCTTCATCTCCTACTAGGGTTAGGTTTTTTGATGTATTGGGTTTTTGACATTCCTGTTTATTGTAAAAAGGCCTTGAGAGCCTCATTGTAATCATCTTCTTGTGAATGAGAGCAACTTCCACATCTCTTCTCAGAGATAAGCCGTCATCATTCTAACAAGCTTGTTTTCCGTTGCATTTTACAGTTCCAGCTTATTTCCTTATTGAATAGAAACTGATTTTACTGTATATCTGTTATTATGTGTTAAACATATTTTGATAATAATCTGTATTCATTTCGTTCTGCCCATAAAATCCGGATCAATGGTATCAGAGAGGCTTTCTCCTTGTCATTCTTAATGCACGTCCCCAACGAGGTCAGGGTACAAATAATTGGGTCTCGAGCTTGTTTCTCTTGAGGACAAAATCTCTCGCATGCCCAAGTGACCTCTCATGGAGGGAGAAAATAAAGATGACGGGACATGAGATCCATTTAAAATATTGGTTAAGGAATCCCTCACGCAACAGAGGAATGAGATGATGGATAGTTTTGCGCAAATCCTTCGGCGACTACCAATAGACAACACATCTTCCTCAAAAGGAGGTACTGCCCCTTCAAGGTACAAATCAACTTAAATATTCCTATATTTGAAGGTCAGATAGACACAGATGTTGTAGACAAATGGTTGAATCTTCTAGAAGGGTATTTCTCTATCCATAACTTCTTGAATATAGAAAATATTACTTTTGCGCTCCTCAAAGGTGTTCCCCATGTCAAATATTGGTGGGAAACTTTCTGTGAGTAGAAGGAAATAGAGGAAACCTCATTATTTACAGTCCCAGTCACCTGTTATTCCTTCATGGATGTTATTAAGGAACAATACTACCCTGTTGGAAGTTATGACGACCTGTATACAAAATGGACCACACTGCGGCAGGAAAGAGACCAAGCAATGCCTGAGTTCACAAATATATTCCATACCTTGTGCACCAAGTTGGGTATCAAATATTCTAAGCGACATCTGGTGCTCAAGTATTGCGACAGTCTGCATAGATACATCCAGAATAAAATGGATCTTTGGACATCTCATCCTTGGGCATGGCCTACCAATATGTCGTCAAAATCGAGCAGAAGCTTAAACAAAAGACGCAGAAATTTGTGCCTAGGAACCCCGCACAGAAAAATACAGGAAAGGGTGGCCCCAAACCGCAGAAAAAAGGATAGAGCAAAGACAGACCACCTCATGAAAACCAGTCCAGGCCACAAGCAAAGAAGGACACCAGAAAGACAAAGAAATATATCAGGAAGTGGTGCGACTTCCATAAGAGCCCCTGGCATAACACCATTGATTTCTGCTCAAAGAAGTCGTTGGTGGATGAGGTAAAAGCCTCTGAATTAGATGTGGGTTCTAACTCTGATTCAGAACCAGAAAGGGGGAGACAGATCATTGATGCAGAACCTAGTGCTACCATTTCTACCACCAATCTCAAGCCCGGTGAACTAGATGAGCCAGAGGAAGGCAAGCGCCTTTTTCATTCACAAATGTGGGTGAAGGGTACCCTGCTGCACTTCATCGTTGATAGCGATAGCCAGAAGAACCTCATCTCAGCAGAGGTTTTCAAGAGAATCACCCTACCGATAATGTCACACCCATAGCCCTACACCATCGAATGGATCTGCCAAGAAAGTGACATTCACGTCAGGAAACAATGTTGCTTGTCATATGGCATCAAGCCTTTCAAAGACAAGGTATTGTGTGATGTTTCCCCTCTCGAAGTTTGTAATGTTCTTTTGGACCAACCATATTTATGGAAACGCCATGTTTTATATGAGTCTAGGCCTCACAGTGTTATTATTACTTTGAACAAGAAATTGTACAGGATACTAGAGGCAGTCCCACCTAGTGCTATTTCCTTGATCTCTACCAATCAATGCGGGAAGTTCATCTCTCATACGGGGAAGTTTTTCTTCTTCGTGATTCTCTCTCAGAATGAGTGAAATATCGCAGCCACATCCAGGGTCTTTGTGGTTGACCTCTCCACACAACAGAAGCAAGTGGATAAGGTCATGGAAGCATACTCAGATATATTCTCCTCACCTGCCGAGGTATCTCTACAATGTCAGGTCAAGAACCCCATCGATATGACCCCCGACACATCGCTTCCCAATGGGTCAGTCAACCACTGCTCTCTGTTAGAGAATGAGGAGATCAAGCGATAGATCCAAGAACTTCTCCACAAGGGGTACATCCATCCCAACTCATCACCTTGTGGGAGCCCAATCGTGTTGGTATAGAAGAAATATGGAAGTTGGCGAATCTGCATTGATTACTGGGACCTGAATAAAATCACAGTCAGAAACTGGTACCTGATTCCCCGAATTGATGACCTCCTTGATTAGCTCATGGGGGCCAAATACTTCAATAAGATTGATTTGAAGTCTGGATACCACCAGGTCCCGATAGAACAGACAGATGTATGGAAGACTACCTTCAATTCAAAGGAAGGTATTTCCGAATGGTTGGTCATGCCCTTTGGCTTGAAAAATGCTCCAACCACTTTCATGAGGATTATGGACAACATCCTTCAACCATTCACCAATAATTTTGTAGTGCTGTATCTATATGACATTCTCATTTACAACAAGACTTGGGCATAGCACTTGCATCATATTCAACAGGGTCTGCACACCCTGCGGCAGCACAAGCTATACACCAACTTGGAAAAATTATCCTTCAGCATGGACAGATTCCATTACCTGGGCTACATTGTTGATCAACATAGTGTACATGTGGATCCAGCCAAGATCTAAGTCATCCATGACTAGCCAACCCCAACCACACTCAATGAGCTTCAGAGATTCTTGGGCCTTGCCAATTTCTACCACATTTTCCTATTGGGATTCTCCCATATTGCATGGGCCCTAAGCCAAGTAACCAGGGGTGGTGGTAAGGAGAAATTTTTGTGGGGCTGGTTCCAACAACAAGTGTTTAATGATTTGAAACAATGCTTGTGCTCAACCCCAGTAATTTCACTACCAGAACTGTAGCAACCCTTTGAGATCATGAAAGATGTTTCATACTATGTTGTGGGCATCGTTCTCACTCAACAAGACCACCCCGTGGCCTATCATAGTGAAACATTATCAGATGTTGTCTGTAAGTACCCTACTTACGATAAAGAAATGTACTTTATTGTGCAAGTATGTTGCCAATGGAGACATTACATTCTTGGGAAGGAGACATTCGTCCACACTAATCATAAACCATTGCAGTTCATGAAGACACAAGGTAGATTGCATAATAACCACCATAGAAAGTGGTCCACATACTTGCAGCGATTCCACCTCAAATTCAAGTATAAAATAGGAAGCACCAACCGCATCATTCATTGCCTCAACAGACTGCCAATCACGACACTCACCACAGTTCTAGACTCTTGTGAACATGATACCTCTGGATGGCCCCAAATCTATGAGACAGACGTGGACTTTGCCGACACCTACCAAATGTTGGGCGCAAATGCAATTGCCACTAATTTCCCTCTTCGGGATGGGATGTTGTGTCATCTGGTCCATATCTTCATTTCATCAAGCGAGAGAGAGAAGATGATCTAGGAATCCCACTACAGTCGGGTGGTAGGAAAATTCGGCGTCGAAAATATAGTGGCAATGTTGCAGAAACATTTATATTGGTCAAAACTTCAACAGGAGGTCAACAAGTATATCAGGTCCTGCACTGCCTGTGCTATTGCCTAACCGACCACTAAGAAATAGGGCCTGTACACCCCACTGCCTACTCCTGACAGACCATGGGAATCCATCTCTATGGACTACATGTCGAGCCTCTCGTCCACCAAGCAGAGAAATGACTATGTTTTTGTGGTTGTTGATCACTTTTCTAAGATGGAAATTCTGGTTGCTTGTAAGAAGAGCATCACAATAGAGGCCACTACCAAGATCTTCTTTGAATGAGTTTGGGTACATTTTGGAATACCACAAACCATTGTCTCATATCTGGACAACCAATTTCTCATCACATTATGGTCGAAACTTTGGTCACTGCTAGACACCAAGCTCAACAAATCCACGACCTTCCACCCCCAGACAGATGGCCAAACCGAGGTTGTAAATCGAATCATTGTGCATATGCTACGCATGTCTAATTCCAAGAACCCTCGCACGTGGGATGAGATTCTTCCCTATGTCAATCATAGCTACAACTGAGCCTTGCATAGCTCAACTGGCCACAACCCCTTTCAGGTGGGGTTTGGATTCCAACCATTGGGTCCCATAGATGTTTCACTACTCCTTGCGGTCACCTCAATAGACTCATCTCTTGCTCCGACTGAAGCTGAAAAAGCCACCCAGTTCATTGAGAAGATCCAACACATCTGTCAACAGGTTTAGGATATCCTACATAAGTCAAATGACAAGTACAAGAAGTGCCATGATCAACACCGGGTGCCACATAAGTTTCAAGTGTGAGACAAAGTTTGGTTGCATTTGCAGAAAGAATGCCTTACCGGACCTCATCGAAAGCTTCGCCCACTTCGTTATGGGTCGTACATGATCACCAAGGTTGTGGGTGATAATTCTTTTGATCTCAACATTCCTCCTTTCCTTGGCCTACACCCAGTGTTCAACATGGATCTCCTTCGACCTTATTTCCCACCATTATTGGACTCCTCAGAGATAGTAGAACAACTAACACCAACATAGCTTAACCCTGAATGAATACAACATGCATCCAGTGATCATATTGTGGATAAACAGGCCAAGGGAACTCGTCATCAAAGGATCCAAATTTATCGAGTTGTCAAAGCAGGGCAACTCCTGCTCCAAGGAAAGTGGCTCACCCAGGGCCAAATTCAACAGAAATTTCCTCATCTAATGGTGGAACTCAATGCAATGGAGTCCATTTCTTCCTAAGGGGGGAGGATTGATCCAGATGTATGTCGGTGGCCTCCCACCTATTCCAACATGCTCATTTGAGCAGTTTTCCAGTTCGAGAGTTTTTTCCTGGTTTTCGGGTCCCTAACTTCTGAAGCCGTTTTGAGGCCCTAAACAACGTTTTCAGGGCTCGCCACAGTCAACATGTGTACAGAACTCCACAAGAAACACGTGTAATCCTTGGATAGAACTTTCCAACGGGATATCATGCGCCTAAAAAGAAGATCGTATGAAAAATTTATGACCCCAGGAAATTGATGTACTAACTTACCCAAACGGGGCCCACATGACTTTTGGCGCTTCATCTCCTAGGGTTAGGTTTTTGGATGTCTAGGGTTTTTGAAATTCCTATTTATTTTTAAAATGCCTTGAGAGCCTCATTGTAATAATCTTCTTGTGAATGAGCGCATCCGTCACATCTCTTCTCATAGATAAGCCGCCACCATTCTAGCAAGATTGTTTTCCGCTGCATTTTACAGTTTCAGCTTATTTCCTTATTGAATAGAAACTTGTTTTACTATATATCTATTATTCTATGTTAAGCATATTTTGATAATAATATGTATTCATTTAGTTCTTCTCATAAAATCCGGATCAATAAGACCGCCCCTACTCCAGAGATAAGGGATGTCCCTAAATCGCCCCATTCAAATATCCACATTGAGTATCTTAAATTAGATCAGGCATCACCAAGAGACACAATTTTTTATTGCCGGGAGATTTTATGAATTTTACAACCATATTTTCAATCATATCAACTGCAACCTCTACAAGAATGGACTTGATTTGAAAAATACTAAGATTCCTTTCCCACCATAAGAAGTACAGAACAAAACAAGGAAGCGATAAAAACTCACTACTTTCCATTTCTTTGTTCTAGTCAAACTCCCACTCTTCTAGATTCCCCTCGTAAGAGACTATACGGGACTTTAATTTTTCTGCAACTTTACTCCGCACCTGGCTTGCAAATGTACATTGGAAAAAAAAGGTGGTCTATAGATTCTCACTCTAAAAGACATAAAGGACATCTACTTGGACCAAAACAACACCTTTTAATTAGGACATCCCAATTCAAGATCTTCTGCTTCATGGCTAACCAATACAATATTTTCATCTTCTCAAGAACTTTCCACTTCCACATGGATTTCCACCAGCTCTTGATTGCTTCTTCAATTGACTCTTTCGCTATAGATAGATAGCCCAATTTTACAGTATAGGACCCGATATTTTAGTTTTTTTCCCAACATATGGAGTCTTAAGAAGCATAATCTAGACTTATGAAACATAATTTAAGAGCATTCATGTATTATTTACATTGTGTTTCCATCTCACCTTCAAGGTTCAAAGTTGTCGCCAACTTCTAGATCGTTATGCCTATTAAATATAATCCTTGCACCACTTCATCATTTAGGGAGAATACACTCTAATCATGTAATATCCTTACCAAGACTTCTAATAACTTATAGTTCCATTCCAATCCTTCCTAGGGGTCTTCTTCGATTCAAACATTTTTTCCATCACCAATGTGTCATTCTTCCCATTTTCCAATCAGTGGAAATGCATCCACCATTGCTTTCCATCTAATAGAACTAACCACCATTGAATTTATTGGACTTATGAATCATTCTTCAATTGTTTTTTCCATCCAAATACTTTGAAATGAGCACTCTTCCCCATATCATCATGTTGGAGATGAGCGCCCATAAGCTTTTCACTGCCAACTTTTTACTAAACAAGAACAAGTTCTTTATTCCCCAACTGCCTAGCTCTTTTGGTCTAGCTAAACGAGTCCATTTAACCAATGAGGTTCCTTCTTCATTTTTCTTCCCCGATCACAAAATATTGAAACAAGATTTGTGTATTTTGGAAAGAATTCCCTTTGGTATATTTTCAATGGTTTCCAAATAAACTGGCATGTTGCATAAAACTATTTTGATTAAAACTAATATGCCACCTTGATATAAGAAACAATTTACCTAGTGGTCAATTTTGGCTTGGACCTTCACCACTAGCCATGACTAGTCTATATAAACATACTAATTGGGATTTAAGATGAACCCCAAATAATTCAAACCATCATCATAGTCCGAAGCTTTAAAAGGGAAGAGAAGTTTGATCCTTTCTCTAGCCATTGTTTCCAGCTTATTGGTTCTGATAGAATTCTTTCATTAATAACCATCCTCGTCGCCATACATAACAGATCCAATATTTCTTTTAATTTCTAAATTCCGTTTACATTACTCGCACCAAAAAGTATAACATCGTCTACAAAAAGAAAATGGGTTAGAATCTCCAAAGAAGTAATCTTCAGTCCCTTTAATAAAAAAATACTATTTGCCTCTTTTATGAGCCTGGACAAGCCTTCAACTACAATTAAGAAAAGGAAGGGAGACAAAGGGAATCCTTGAAGGATCCCTCAAGAATAATGGAAGAACTTTGAAGGGTAACCATTTATAAGCAGAGGGAAGGATGTCGAATCAACATATCCCATAATCTAGTTAATCGTCATCAAGTTCATTCCCATTTTTATCAGTGCTAAACGAATGAAGGTATAGTTGACTTTGTCATAATCTTTTATAAGTCGATCTTGAGCACAAAGGAAGGAATATTTTGAGTTTTATATGGAATGCAAGGCTTCCTGAGCTAGTGATACAACATCATGGATTTGACATTTGAATAAAAAACCAAATTGTTGTTGAAAGATTAATTTTTTTGAAAGATTAATTGTTGAAATATTGGTTTTCATTGAATTGTTGAAAGATTGGTTGTCATTGATGTCAACCCTTGAGAAGGAAGTTAACAAGTTGCATGTTAAGGTAAAGGAGTTGTAAACAAAATTTAACAAGCTACATCTCAGTTTCATGTTAAAGTAACTATAAACATAAGTTAACAAGTTGCATGTCAGTTGCATGAGATCCTCATTACAACACAGAGAAGAGTTAATTGAAGATCACTTCTGTGAATACTAATTGGAATATATAACACATTGAGTCGAAGTCAGAGAAGTTCAGTGGGGGAAGAATCTTGCAGGAGTCGAGTGTATAGAGAAAAAATTAGAGATCCAAGTTCTTTGAGTAAATCCACGGGTTTCTGGAGGAAAAGTGTGGACATCCGCGGGCTGCAGTGACGAAAACCACAGACATCTACGAGAAAATAGTGTGTGGGTCATAGACCTGTGAGGGAAATTTGTTGAAGAACATGGATATAAAACTCACGTCATCTACAGGTTGAAGGTATGTCTTCCTGTGTATGTTAGAGAGTGTATTCTGAATAAATCAAGATCATATATGTCTTAGTGATTCATAAGCATTTGATTTGAAGAACTCTCTTGTGGATCTTAGTATGAGGTATGCATGGTTGCAGTCTTGATGAGATATCAAAATCAGTAGCAACAACAAAAGTATCATGAAAAACAATAGAAACATGTTATCAGTTATAGCGATAGAGGTAGTGACAAATTGGTCTACATTTTTAGTTCAAGGGAGTTGGATGGGGCAAGGAAATGGGATTGTAGCTCCCTTCCTATTGGAGCTGGTAAATTAGGGAGTTGGATCTTCCTTCAGGTTGCAGCTTATAAATAAGGGGTTGGAGTCTCCTTCCAGTTGTAGCTGGAGAAATAGGAAGTTGTTTCTTTCAATGAATGTAATCTTTGATAAATAAGAAAATCATTACATGGTTTTCTCCCGCATTCGGTTTCCACGTAAAATATTGGTGTATTGTGTTTATGTGATATTTATGAATTGAATTATGGTGTTGATGATATATTGAATGCTAATGATAGACTATTTAACAATATTGGAGGTTTTATATTGTGATTAAAATTACTTATTGTGTTCATATTGATTCACCCCCTCTCTCAGTATTCCAACAATTGGTATCTGAGCAGGTCCTTTAGGAAGTAGTTTAACCACTAGAAGGAGATCATGGAATACACTGTTAAGCCCTAAATAGTGGAACATTACCCCTTAATTAGGGCAAATTACATTAGTAATATTATTTTGTTTATGTCATCTTGGGTCCATTAGTTGTAATTGTACCTCCTAGTCTCCTATATATTCCAAGGAGACCTTTTCATTTGGAATCATCTAGTATTTGGAAATTTATGTGGTGTATAAGGAGTTTCCCCCCTCGAAGAGGCTTATTATCTGAAATTATCTCTTTTTCAAGGCGTTGAGTATTTATTCTGAGGTTTTTCTATGCTATCTTGGTATTTGGTTCCTAACATTTGGTATAAGAACTCAAGGTCTTGGGGTTTCGCTGCTACATCTGAGCCACATTGGGATTTTTGATATAAAGTTTTTTCTACAATGTTTCAGAAGGAATCCCTTGGAGGATATTTATTATACGAATCAAGGTACATGGGATTAAAATTTTAGCTCCTGAGGCCTTATAATTTCATAGATATAGCCTATGCAAGATAAGGTTCTAGAATCATCTTAAATTTAGTCATCTCAAAATTTTCGCTATAGTTTTTTTTTGTAACATTTCAGACCCTGAAATCTGGAGGATATTCATAGAATTTATCAAGGTATATGTGATAAAAATTTCATCTTCTTGGTCATCCTATTGTTTTAGATACACCATGTGAAAGATAGGGTATCTGACTAGTCATATTAACTAGTCTCAAACATGTCTTATGGGTAAAACAATGATATATTCTTCAGTGAGTATCCAAATTAAGTGATACCAGTTGTACTGGACAATGGACAGTCTATAGTATTTCTGGTACAAGTTTTAGAATCAAATAGAATATATTGTGATCTTAGAATTCTTTACAAGTACGCTCTCCTGGAAGGGACAAAAATCAGCAAGGTGTGGGGAAGTTACCATAACTTCCACTTGGCACATCCAATTTTGATCAGACTTGTGGAATTGTAGAGAAGACATATCAAAGAACTACAAAAATAATTTTCTAGACCCATAAGAGATGAAATTTTGGAGATATAGCAGAAGAAATATCGTCTAACAGAACCAACTCGAAATCAAGGTTTAAAAGTGATACTTGGCCAACATTTCACAAAAAAGGAAACGTCTACACCAATTAAGCCTCCAGAAAATCCTACTTGGACTCTTGATGAAGGTGAAGAAATGCGCAGAGACATAAATGATTTACAAAATAAGATAGTAACAAAAGATGAACTACAAGGGATGATGGATTCAACTGAAGCTAAGTTGGAGGAAATAATGGATACTAAGATGGAGGGTTTAAAAAGGGAGATCATGGAAGGATTGAAATTTTTTCTAATACAGAGGACATCTGAAAGTGAAAATGTATCCCATGAAATTCATGATGAGGACACAATGAAGATGAATCAAGAATGGAGAAATTCCAACTTTGGGTTGAAGACCAACCACTTTCCTAAGATCGATATGAGGAATTTTGATGACAAGGATCCAATCACATGGATACTTTAGATGGAGCAATTCTTTGATCTACATGATGTGCCACATACACAAAAGGTACACATTTCTTCTTTATATTTAGAACCCAATCAATTAGTGTGGTATCGATGGATTTGTTCTCGCAAATCACTCGTCACTTGGACAATGTTCACGGAATAAATGATAGCAAACTATATTGAATATAAAGGTAACATATATTCCATATGTGCACCTGATTGATGTATTCATAGGAAATTTAAAGGATAAAATTCAACATGAGGTTCTCCTTTGGGAACCCAAATCATTGGAGAATGCATTCAGGGTGGCAAGAAATGTTGAAAGTAAAAATATGGTTATGGCTACTATAAGGACCACTCCTAACATCTATCGAGAGAATAATGTTTTGTCTTCTAAAACACCTCAACCTACAAGTTTGACACCTCAACAATTGGAGGAAAGAAAAGCAAAAGGTTTACGCTTTAATTGTGACAACAAGTACAGTAAGGGACATAAGTGTGGTGAGAAGAAATTATCATACATAGATTGTGAATAGGAAGAAGAACGAGAACCATCTCAAGATGAAAACGTAGAAGCTATTTATTTTTAAGAGTTGACTCCCACGATATCATGTAATGCATTGGCTGGAATTAACACTCCTCAAACCCTCAAGATCGAAGGATATATCAAAAAGAAAAAAGGTAATAGTACTAATTGATTCTGGTAGTACTCATAATTTCATTCACTATAAATTAGCCAAAGATCTCAATTTCTTTGTATATCCAGTGCCAGAGTTTCAAGTAATGATTGTAGATGGAGGAACTACCAATTGCTCAGGAAAATGAAATAAGATCAATCTTACTATGGGGGAATATGTAATGAATATTCCAATGATTTCTATACCCATGGGTGGTGTTGATGTCATACTATGGATCCAATGGTTACAATCATTAGGAACAATGGATTTTAATTTTCAAGAAATTTTCATGAAATTTTCATTGGAAGGAAAAGAAATTGAGTTAAGGGGTATCACAGGGAAACCTAGTAAGGTGATAAGCTCTTATGGCATGACAAAATTATTGAAAAAGGGGCATCATGGTGTAATTGCACAACTATGCTCACTAGATGTTCAAACATCTAAGCCATCTATTCCCGTAGATCTTCAAGGGATCATTGATAAGCATTCCAAAGTATTTGAAGATATTCCCAAAGGTATTCCACCCACTCGAAATCATGATCATGTTATTCACCTAATTCCTGGTAGTGTTCCTCCTAACATTAGGCCTTACAGATAACCTTATTCCCAGAAGAGTGAAATTGAGCGTATGGTTGAATAAATGTTAGAGGCTGGCATTATTAGACCTAGCCAAAGTTCTTACTCTGCACCGATGGTAATGGTACTCAAGAAAGATGGCTCATGGAATATGTGTCCAGATTATAGAGAGCTCAACAAGATCACTATTAAAGATAAGTTTCCCATTCCCATCATTGATGAATTTTTATGGAGCAATCTATTTCACAAAGTTGGATCTCCATTCAGGGTATCATCAAATTAGAATGAAGGAAGCATATATTCCAAAAACAACATTCCAAACTTATGAAGGCCATTATGAATTTTTGGTCATGCCCTTTGGCCTTACAAATGAACCTTCCACATTCCAAGGGTTGATGAATTCCATTTTCAAGTCCTTCCATCAAAAATTTGTGTTAGTATTTTTTGATGATATACTAATCTATATCAAGTCTTGGGAGGATCATGTGCGACATGTTGACAAGGTNATCAAGTCTTGGGAGGATCATGTGCGACATGTTGACAAGGTGCTACAACTACTAAAGGAGCAACAACTATATACAAAACAATGCAAATGTTTCTTTGGGGTGAAGGAGGTAGAGTATTTGAGTCATATTTTATCTCATGAAGGTGTCAAGGTAGACCCTAACAAGATTAAGGCCATGATGGACTAGCCAATTCCCAAAACATTGAAGAATCTTAGAGTATTTTTGGGCTTGACAGGTTACTACCGCAAGTTTGTTCAGAACTATGGAAGAATACCAACACCTTTAACAACATTAACTAAGAAGGATGCATTTTCATGGACTCCAATTGAAACTCAAGATTTTGAACAACTTAAAGAGGCGATGTGCAAAGCTCCCGTCTTGACCACACCAGACTTCACAATTTTTTTTATTGTGGAATGTGATGCCTCAGGAAATGGCATTGGTTTTGTTCTAATGCAAGAAGGAATGCCCCTTTATTTTGAAAGTCGACGACACAAGGGAAAGGACTTACACAAACCCATTTTTGAGAAGGAAATGATGGCAATACTACATGCACTGAAGAAATAGCACCCTTACCTAATAAGTAGGCACTTCAAGGTCAAAAGAGATCATGATAGTCTTAAATACTTCTTGGAACAAAGATTATCTTTAGAAGAAAAAAAAAATGGGTGACCAAGATATTGGGTTATGATTTTGAAATCATCTATAGAAAAGGGAAGAAAAATGTTGTGGCAAATGCACTCTCAAGAAATGATGAAGATGTTGAGGCCTTTCTCTGTACTATCTCGATCATCCAATCTAATTCGATAATAGAAACGAGTGATGAATGGAAGATGTTGGCAAAAGGGTAGACCTAGGGTTCAACGCTTCAATATCGTACCAACAAAACCGTAACTACCGACCCTTTCAGCAACACCTGCGAAGTAGATGAAGTCTCACCCGAGGTAGAGGCAGGGGGGGTTGCAGGACTCAAGTGTCTACAGCCTAGCTGGGACACAGATCTATGATCACAATATTTAACATAGAACTTAACACTTAACATTCATTAGTATTTAACCCTTATTCACATCGCAGGTTAAAACCCTAATTACATAACAACATAGTATTAACAGATCAAACACTCTAAGCACTTAGCATAATAAGCACTAAGCATTCATAGATCTATCTGCCATACATCAAGAATAGTGCACTAAGCAATTGAACACATAAAAAACATGAATCAACATAGAACAAAGCACATCGACATAGGATATATGTGGTTCACCCCGGTGTGGGGCTACGTCCACCAACTATTCTTCTCTTCTTATTAGCTTCTTCCAATCTGCTTACATGCACCAAGACACAGATCCAAATCTGTAAGGACAGGATATCTGCGCTTACCTTGCCAGATCCTCCTTCCCTCAGTTTGGCATAACACAGAGCCTTTACACATTATGTGCACAAAGCACTTACAAAATGCTCGCACTTAGCTTTGCAAGCTTTAACACATCGTCTTGCACATAGCTAACATTAGCACTAATCCATCAACTTACTAGGTCTCACCATACACTTACACCACTTGGTTACTTATTTATACATTAAAAAAGGGGCCTAAACATGGGTAAACCCATGGGCCAACATCCCATAATTGTTACATAAACCATAAAGCAAAAAAATCCCGCAAAAAAGGCGAGATCTCGCGATCTCCACTTCGCCTGGGCGCTCCGACTTCAACCAACCTGTTGAAGTGCCAAAAATGGTAAAACGCGACCAAGGTTCTCCCAAAACTTGGTCAAGGGACAAAATTCCCCCAACACTCACCTGTGACGTGTCCTGAGTCACTCTAATCTGGGAAACTCTTCTTTGAATGCCTCAAGATTAGCTTGAGCTGCCTCGACTTGATGCTTTGCTAGAGCCTCCTACTCAGTGAACTCCTAAATTAATTGCTTGGTGACATGCCCTTCAAGGTGATGTTCTAATATGGTGACCACCTGTTCCAGTTGTGCACCTTGTCCCTCGATCTCTTCAAAAAGTGTGCAGGCTTCATCCTGCACCGGCTGGAGTTTCTAGGTCACTTCCATGACTCTACTCTAGATGGACGTGACATGTTGATAAATTGAGCATTACTCCTAGGACCTTTTCATCTTCTCTATCGTTGAAAGCAACTTCAACTGCTCTTACACTATCGATGCCTATTGCTTCGCCTTCTGGAGCTGTGCTTCCAATATTCTTAGCTCCGGGTCTTCTGCAAGGCGCTCATAGGTTTGCGCACTTCAGTTATTGAGTTTCTTACATTCTGAAGACAACGCCTTGATTCTTTCGACTATGCTCCTGGCCATTTCTTCTCTCTAATCCTGCACTTCCTGCAAGGTTCTTGGCACTTCTTGAAATTCCAACTATACTACTCTTGCTTGAAGCTACTGAATGGCTTTAGAGAGATTCACCACTTTGCTCTCAGCTATCTCTTCTTCCATCTGGGCCAATCCCGACACAGAGCGGAGTGATCTAGTTACTGGGTATTTAACTCCAATCTACTCTGCAAGCATCTGATCTTTCTCTTTCTCGATATGTTCTTTGTCCACTTCGAACTTCCCCCGGAGGTCATCTTTATCTTGTTGCACAACCCGAATTTTCTCTAAGGCTTCCTCCTGTGCTTGCTTCAAGGCCTCTGTGGCCTGCTCCTTTTCTTCCTATACTCGTCAAAGGCGAGCCTTTGTCGCATCTGCTAATATGCGTAGTTGGGAAGGCTCATCCCCCAATTCTACACCTTCCGATGATGATGGCACAGTAGACACTACGCATCTCAAATAGAGAGCTTGTTGTACTCCCTTCAACTCTGCCTCTATTCTGTCATACATTGTTTCCTGCTTTTCTTCGTTTTGCTGCAATATATTCTCTGAAGTATCTGCTACAACGGTGATGATGAGGTCAATGTCATCCATCGTGAGTACGTTCTGTGACTAAGGTTTATTGGCTCGGGATTTCTTCCGTGCTGAGGGTTTATGTGGAGAGACCTTCCTTTTCTTTGATGTCTCAGCTTCTATAAGGGAACCTTCTGTGGTGTTACTTTTCCCTTTTCCTGCTTGTCTTCTTCCCTTTCCTCCTCTTGGTTTACTTCGTCACATCCTCCTCCTCCAGGTGAATTAGATGCAGTTTCCTCCGATGTGTTGTTTATATCTTGCACTTCTTCCTTCTTCTTCTTCTTGGTGCTGCTTGGTCCATCATACTCTTCTCGGGTGACCAAAGGAATTCCTATGATGTCAGGGTCAGAGAGCTCTGTCTTCTCGATTGGTACCAGGAATTCAGCAGACCATTCCTTGGTTATCTCCTCCATGTCTTCATCAGTCAATTTGTAGTAGGACTACAACTCCTCCTTGCTTTCGGCCCGACACACAGTTATGTAGATGAAGTGTTGGTTTGCATGAAACTTCTCTAGTGGTCTGTAAGTATGCAGGGTGTTCAGAGTCATTCATGGGAATGACTCAATGGCACATGTGAGTTGTTGGTAGTAAGTGTGGAACACCGCATTTGACTGCCACTGCTTCTCCATGTCGCTCGAATACCACAAGGTGGTGAACCTCGCAGCCAGTGGTTCTGATGGCTCGAATTTAGGGAATGTCACTCCCTCTGGCATATCCCAAGCAACAAATGCAATTAGGATCATCAACCAACTAAAGTGTAACTCATAGCCTTGGTCATGCGCTTCATGACAGTCCTTCTCCAACTCGTTGATGAGGTAGCTTGCCTAGTTCATCTGTATCCCTTCAACGCACTTCCCTGTGAGGTCGACGGTGAACCTCGTGACTTGCATCGGTATTTTCTTCCTGACGAGCTTACCTTCTATCAACTAACAAGCTAGGCACACTGCACCATCTTGGATGGAGGCTACCGTATAGCCTCGCTTCCCCTTCTTCACATCACCATAGGTCTCCTTTATTCGCTACGCCAGGGAGCGATCTACAAACTTCCATGGGAAGAACTGGTGAGGGTCTGGTCTAAGGGGCAGGAATGCCTCAATCAATATGATTCCATCCATTATGGTGTGGTCCCAATGGTCCATTGGAAATATTTCCGACAATAATTGTGTTTTTAGCCATTCTGGAGCATTGTTCTAATGGTCAAGACGCCTCCAATGGTTACATAGCTCCATCAAGTCGAAGCTCGCTTCTACGTTGTTCTTATATTCCGACGAGGTTCAAGTTCTACCAGCCTTCCTTCTATGAAGTTCTTTCTGGAGCTTCTTGCGATTTTTCTAACTTTTCTTTCTTCTTACTGAGATTTCTGGCCTTCTTTCCTGTGATATGAGTCTCTGGATTCCTCTTTCCATTTTTATTCTTGTCTACTCTTAGCATAGTGAATTCGCATTGCTGAGGGTTTTTCAAAGGGTTCGAGTGTAATACCTCTTCTCTTATTACTTCTCGGGTAGGTGCTCTTCTCTCCTGCATGGACAGGTTCCTTAAGCCTTCTTCTGTTCTTTCAACTTCGACAACCTTCTGCTGCTTCGACTTGTCCTTATGTTCTTGTATTAGTCTCGATATTTTCTGGGCTATGAAGTCCCTTAATTCTTGCTTTTTATTTTCTTTAGCTTCTTCCTCTTCTTTCCTTCAGATCTGATCTTTCTCAATCTAGGTCGTTCCTAGAAAAAGTGCAAAAGGAGTGTTGTTCTCAACAAAATTAATCACCTCAAATTCTTCTTCAGTTGATGCTCCATGGGAAATCATAGGTACCTGAGTATGTATTCAACATAGGGTTATCATCTTTCCTTTAAACAATCCTATCCTTCCCAATGAAGGAACCATAGTTGGCTTTCCCAAAATTTCCCAATTACTCTCTGGCATAATATTCACTTGTGTTTCTCCATCCAGTAAACAATCTATGTCGAAGTCTCATATTGTTGTTTCTATGCACTCCTTCTCTTTTAAGATCTCTGGTAAACTGATGTCTTTGTGATCACTCAATGTTTCTTTCATTTGCAATAATATAGTCTCTGATTCTTTCTGGTGTTCAAGCATATTCTTAGTCTCTTGACCTTCCTCATTGTTTTCTTGTCTCATGTTATCTTTTCAACTTTAGCAATCATTCTAGGGAAATCCAAAACCTCGTGATCAATGGAATTACAACAAAGACAAATAGGACCTATACTAGGGAGTTCCTTAGCAATATGTCTCGGTATTCTACAACTATAACAAAGTGTCAAGACTCTCTTTATTTTAAATGATCTCCAACCTTTTATGTGTTGCACACTAGGATCACAGTGTTGGACCTGCAAAAAATTATTTCTAGGATCCTGTATCCACTTGTTAGTCCAAAAATTCTTTCTATGCATAGGAATAACATATTTTTCACTATATTTATCAAATTTATTCATATCAAATTTTTTTTCTTCTAGTTGTGCCCTAGTTTACAGATTAGGACAAAATCTATCAAACATACCTAAATTCATACTTTCAAAACAAAAATTTCCACTTATCTTACCTTTTCCAGAGCACAAAGCTTTAAAATCTTACCTCTTTTCTTCAGATATGATTCCCTTCTTAGCACAGAGCTTCACAAGCCAAGTAGAATATTTCGCACTACAACAACAGAACTACGCACAAAGATTTTCTCTTTTCTTCAGTTCCCAGCAATCACAGTTTCAAGTCTCGGCAATGGAACCATTTGTTGGAACAGGGGAAGAACCAGGGTTCAACAATGCACCAACAAAACCCTAAATACCGACCCTTTTGGCAACACCTGCGAAGCATATGAAGTCTCACCCGAGGTAGAGGCAGGGGGTTGCAGGACTCAAGTGTCTACAACCTAGTTGGGACACAGATCTGTGATCACAATACTTAATAGAGTACTTAGCACTTATCATTCATTATTCTTTAACCCTTATTCACATCGCAGGTTAAAACCCTAATTACAGAACAACACAGTATCAACAGATCAAACACTCTAAGCAGTTAGCATAATATCGAATCCAACATTAATTCACATGATAAGCACTAAGAATTCATAGATATATCTACCATACATCAAGAATAGTGCACTAAGAAACTGAACACACAAACAATATGAATCAACATAGCACAAAGCACATCGACACAAGATATACGTGGTTCACCCCAGTGTGCGGCTATGTACACCAACTCTTCTTCTCTTCTTATTGGCTTCTTCCAATCTACTTACATGCACCAAGCCATAGATCCAACTCCACAAGGACAATATATTTGTGCGTACCTTTCCAGATCCTCCTTCCCTGAGTTTGGCACAACACAGAGCCTTTACATAGTCGGTGCACAAAGCACTTACAAAACGCTCGCACTTAGCTCTGCAATATTTAACACACCGTCTTGCACATAGCTAACATTAACACTAAGCCATCAACTTACTAGGTCTCACCATACACTTACATCACATGGTTACTTATTTATACATTACAAAAGGGGCCTAAACATGGGTAAACCCATGGGCCAACATCCCATACCCGTTACATAAACCCTAAAACCTCAAAAGCCCGCAAAAAAGGTGCGTTCCCACGATCTCCACTTTGCCTGGGCGCTTTGTCTTCGACCATCTTGTCAAAGTGCCAAAAATGGTCAAACGCGACCAAGGTTCTCCCAAAACTTGGTCAAGGGCCAACAGAAGAATGACGAAAATGTGTGGACTCTCATTCAAAGGTTGCAACAACATTCCAGTGCATTAGATACATTTACATGGAAACATGATTCACTATGGTACATAGATTGCTTATATTTATGTAATAACTCCCAACTCAAACAAAAGGTACTGTTGGAATTGCACACTTCTCCAGTAGGAGGGCACTTAGGATTTTTAAAAACCTACCATAGGGTCAAGAAGGATTTTTTTTGGGATGGCCTTAAAACTGATGTTCAAAGGTTTGTGGTAGAATGTTTGGTTTGCCAAAAAAATAAGGTGGAAACAATTAAGACCCCGAGTATTTTACAACAATTAGATGTCCTAGGTTAGCATTGGGAGGAGGTTTCCATGGATTTCATCACAGGGATACCGAAGTCTGAAAAAAAGAGTTTCATCATGGTGATTGTTGATAGACTGACCAAGTACGCACACTTTTATGCACTCTCTCATCCCTTCAAAGCCAGTACAGTTTCCACCACATTCATGGAGACAATTCAAAAGCTACAGGGAAGCCCAAAGATTATTGTAAGTGACAGAGATCCCATATTCACTGGACATTTTTGGACATAATTATTTTCTTGTTTGGGTACTGAATTGGCTCATAGCTCATCCTATCATCCTCAATATGATGGACAAACCGAGATAGTGAAAAAATGTCTGGAAGGACACCTTCTTTGCTTTGTCTCCGATAAACAAACATAATGATTCAAATGGTTACCCTTGGCAGAATGGTGGTATAACACTTCCTTTCATATTGCAAAAAAAATGACACCATTTATGGCACTCTATAATACCACCCTCCTTCCATCACTTCTTCTCTAAAATAAAAATCTAAGGTTCAAGCAATGGAAGATCACATCGAGCATCAACAACAAGTTCTCCAAATCTTAAAGGACAACATGACCATGGCACATAATCGCATGAAACAACAAGAAGATCAACATCATAGTGAAAGAAGTTTTGAAGTAGTGGATTGGATGTTTTTAAGACTGCAACCATACAAACAGATGTCCCTCAAGCAAGCCAAGAAGGATAATAAATTATCACCAAAGAACTATGGCCCTTATAAGGTGTTGCAAAATATTGGTACTATGGCATACAAATTGGAGTTTCCTGCATCTTCACGAGTACACCCAGTTTTCCATGTTTCATGCTTAAAGAAGGTTATAGGTGACAAGATCCCAATTCAAACTATATTGCTAGAACTTGACGAGGAAGGAAAAATAATATTGGATCCTGAAGCTAAATAATACAAGAATTCACTAGCTGAGGAATAGATCCATTTCAGAGTATCTCATTAAGTGGAGGAAACTACCTGCTGAAGATTCCACTTGGGAATATGAGTCTTTTATACAGAAGCATCCAGAATTATTCAAGCATTGCGGGCAACACTTGTCTGAAGGAGAGGGGCATGTTAAGCCCTAAATAGTGGCACATTACCCCTTAATTATGTAATATTACATTACTAATGTCATTTTATTTATGTCAGCTTGGGTCCATTAGTTGTAATTGTACCTACTAGTCTCCTATATATACCAAGGAGTCATTTTCATTTGGAATCATCTGGTATTTGGAAATTTATGTGGTGTATAATGAGGTTTCCCTCTCGAAGAGTCTTATTATCTGAAATTCTCTCTTTTTCAAGGCATTGAGTAATTATTCTGAGGTTTTTCCATGTTATCTTGGTATTTGGTTCCTAACATACACTAAGATTGGAGCACCAGTGTTTGACGGTCAAAACTATAACTTATGGAATAAAATGATGAAAACCTTTTTACATGCACAGGGACTTGATTTTTAGCAATTAGTAGTAGATGGGTATACAACACCAACCACTCCCCCAACTGACAAACATGGAAAGAAACTCAACAAAAACAACTCAAAGGATAAAGGTACTATTTTGAGCAATCTAGTTGATTCAATATTTTTCAAGGTTATGCATTGTGACAATGCAAAGGATATTTGGGATAAATGGGATAAATGCCAAAATATTTATGAAGGAGATGTCAAAGCTAAGGGAGATAAGCTTCAAATATTCAGATCCTAAAATATCATCCCCGAAAGAAAGAACATATCTCGATACATTGATCATGGATGAGCTACATGGAATATTTACAGCCTGTGAAATGAAAACAGAACAGGAGAACCCAGTCACGAAGTAAGCAACCTTCAAGGAATACAAGAAGACAAATAAAAAGAACAAGAAAAATTCAAAACCATATTGCAGTTGTAGTGATGATTCAAACGAAGATGAAGAGATGGATAACTTCGTAAGGAAATTAAAGAAAGGAACCAAAAAGTATAAAGGTATTCTTCCATTGAAATATTTTGTTGGCCCTTGACCAAGTTTTGGGAGAACCTTGGTTGCGTTTGACCATTTTTGGCACTTCAACAGGCTGGTCAAAGACAGAATGCCCAGGTGAAGTGGAGATCGCGGGATATCACTCTTTTTGTGGGATTTTCAGGTTTTAGGGTTTATGTAACGAGTATGGGATGTCAACCCATGGATTTACCCATGTTTAGGCCCCTTTTGTAATGTATAAATAAGTAACCAGGTGATGTAAGTGTGTGGTGAGACCTAGTAAGCCGATGACTTAGTGCTAATGTTAGTTATGTGCAAGACGATGTGTTAACACTTGCAAATCTAAGTGCAAGCGTTTTGTAGGTGCTTTGTGCACAGACTGTGTAAAGGTTCTATGCTTTTCCAAACTCAGGGAAGGAGGATTTGGCGAGGTACGCGCAGATCTCCTGTCCTTGCGGAGTTGGATTTGTGGCTTGGTCCATGTAAGCAGATTGGAAGAAGCTAATAAGAATAGAAGAAGAGTTGGTGGACATAGCCCCACACTGGGGTGAGCCACATATATCATGTGTTGATGTACTTTGTGCCATGTTTATTCATGTTGTTTATGTGTTCAGTTGCTTAGTGCACTATTCTTGATGTATGGTAGATAGATCTATGAATGCTTAGTGATTATTATGTGAATGAATGTTAGATCTTAGATTATGCTAAGTGCTTAGAGTGTTTGATTTGTTGATATTGCGTTGTTATGTAATTAGGGTTTTAACTTGCGATGTGAATAAGGGTTAAAGACTAATGAATGTTAAGTTCTAAGTGCTATGTTAAGTATTGTGATCACATATCTGTGTCCCAGCTAGGTTGTAGACACTTGAGTCATGCAACCCCCCTGCCTCTACCTCGGGTGAGACTTCATATGCTTCGCAGGTGTTGCCAAAAGGGTCGGTAGTTAGGGTTTTGTTGGTGCATTGTTGAAGCTTTGAACCCTAGGTCTTCCCTTGTGCCAAAAAATGGTTCTGTTGTCGGGACTTGAAACTGTGATTGTTGGGAATTGAAGAAAAGAGAAAAGCTTTGTGCGTAGATCTATTGTTGTAGTGCATAGTATTCTACTTGTCTTGTGAAGCTATGTGCTAAGAAGGGAACTGAATCTGAAGAAAAGAGGTAAGATCTTAAAGCTTTGTGCTCTGGAAAAGGTAAGATAAGTGGAGATTTTTGTTTCGAAAGTATGAATTTAGGTATGTTTGATAGATTTTGTCCTAATCTGAAAACTAGGGCACAACTAGAAGAAAGAAGATTTGATATGAATAAATTTGATAAAGATAGTGAAAAATATGTTAGTCCTATACATAGAAAGAATTTTTGGACTAACAAGTGGATACAAGATCCTAGAAAGAATTTTTTGCAGGTCCAACACTGTGATCCCAGTGCCTAGTACAGAAAAGTTTGGGGATTGTTTAAAAGAAAGAGAGGCTTGACACTTTGTTATTGTTGCAGAAGACCGAGACATCTTGCTAAGGAATGCCCTGGTATAGGTCCTATTTGTGTTTGTTGTAAAGCCATTGATCATGAGGTTTTGGATTTCCCTAGAATGATTGATAAAGTTGAAAAAATGAACATGAGACAAGAAAACCATGAGGAAGGTCAAGAGACTAAGAATATGCTAGAACACCAGAAAGAATAAGAGACTATATTATTGCAGATGAAAGAAACATTGAGTGATAAAAGAGACATCAGTTTACCAGAGATCTTAAAAGAGAAGGAGTGCATAGAAACAAGAATACGAGACTTCAACATAGACTGTGTATTGGATGAAGAAACACAGGTGAATCTTATGCCATAGAATACTTGGGAAATTTTGGGAAAGCTAACTATGGTTCCTTCATTGGGAAGGATAGGATTGTTTAAAGGAAAGATGATAACCCTATGTGGAAGACTAACTTGGGTACCTATGATTGCCCATGGAGCATCGACTGAAGAATAATTTGAGGTCATTAAGTTTGTTGAGAACAATGCTCATTTTTCACTTTTGCTAGGAACGACCTGGATTGAGAAAGATCATATCCGAAGGAAAGAAGAGGAAGAAGCTACAGAACAAAAAAATCAATAATTAAGGGACTTCGTAGCTTGAAAAATAGCGAGACTAATACAAGAATAGAAGGACAAGTCGAAGCAGTAGAAGGCTGTCAAAGTTGAAAGAACACAAGAAGGCTTAAGGAACTTGTCCATGTAGGAGATAAGAGCACCTACCCCAGAAGTAATAAGAGAAGAGGTATTAAACTCGAATCATTTGAAATACCCTCAGCAGTGCAAAGTTATTATGCTAAGAGAAGATAAGAATAAAAATGGAAAGAGGAATCCAGAGACTCATATCACAGGAAAGAAGGCCAGAAATCTCAGTAAGAAGAAAGAAAAGTTAGAAAAATTACAGGAAGCTCCAGAGAGAACTTCGTAGAAGGAAGGCTAGCATAACTTGAACCTGTCGGAATAGAAGAACAACACAGAAGCGAGCTTCGACTTGGTGAATCTATGTGATCATTGGAGGCGTCTCGACCGTTAGAACAACGCTCTGGAATGGCTAGAAACATAGTTATTTCCGAAAAGATCCCCATTGGACCGTTGGGACAATGCCATAATGGATGGAATCGTATTGATTGAGGAATTCATGCCCGTTGGAGGAGTCTGTTACGATGTTTCTTATTTAATCCGTTGAATGCCTCACCAGGACACTTTTGCAAACTGATATATTAGAGCCCACTGAGAACTGATTGTTGATTAAGGTTGGTTATCATTGATGTCAACCCTTGAAGAAAGCTCGGTAGCACAAAGGTTTGGGTAATGGACCCAAGTTTGTTTTATGTAAAGATGACTCATTATTTTCTTGTTATGGTTGATAATAAGTACAATGTATGAACTCCAAAGTGGTCCCCTTATGGTGAAAGCCCTCACGGGAATATGCTTTGTAGATTGAGTTATCCTAAAAGTATGGTTAGAGAACCCATGATTATTTGTGGAATAATGAGATGAAGGTCAGTAAATTTGTCGGTGAAACTATCCTATATGGATAGTTATTTTCATTCCATTTTCAGTGGTATGTGGAACATCACATAACTCCTCACGGTTAGAGATTTATGGCCATGAGAAGTTGGAGAACCCAGGTTTGGGTAATGGACCCAAGTTTGTTTGATGGATAATGGTATGAGTTTTGATATATTTGTAG
>SNQJ01S0008834.1:127184-150110 GCA_010110895.2 Picea sitchensis | reverse complement strand
TGAGGGCTTTTGGTTGAGGTACAAGTTGGGTACATGGTTGAGACAAGTAGTTGATGAGTTGGCACATACATAAGGTGTATAGTTGATGATGTTGGTACATATTGATGAGTCATAGTTGATAAGTAGTTGACACATGATTGGTACATACTTGGTACATGGTTGGTTGCACTTGTTGATGGTACAGGTTGATTACAGGTTGTTTGGTATAGGTTGGTGCATGGTTGATGCACTTGTTTATGGTACAGGTTGGTGCATGGTTGATGCACTTGAAATCATCGATGAGAGGATTGCAAGAATCCCCCTCGACTGGACATTGATCTGGGCCATCCAGAACTATGACGGAGAAAAGAAGCAAGCACCGTGATGACCTGGTGAATGGGAAGCTAATCTCGTCGATCTTGCCTGACTACATCCCGCCTCTGGTTGGCATGGTTAGTCATGATAACGTCCTGCGTGAATTTTAGTACACGCTCATCACTGCGTACCTCTCGAAGGGGATACGTGTAGTTGGACCATAGCTAAGACTGATCCCAGGTCTTAAGATCAATGATTTCAACCTGGGAGATAGGAAGAATTATGTGATGCTCGCACCGAATTTCTACCTGACGAAGATGACCAGAAGGAAGTCGAAGATAGTCCCCCATCCATGGACTAAAGAGATCACATGGTCGAGAATCTTAAACGTCATGAAGATTCCCCACGTTGGCAAACATCAGGAGGTTAACGCGTGCATTAAAATCCTCATGTCGTGCTACCATGGAGGTTATCTATGGTTCGATAGGCGTGTGACTGTGGATCTGACGTTGATCCACATGATCACTGGACTGAGCGTGCAAGTATCAGACCCTCACCAGTTCTATCCAGGGAAGGTTGCAGGTCTCTCCCTGACGCAGCGAATAAAGGAGACCTATGGTGATGTGGAGAAGGGGAAGCGAGGCTATAAGGCAGCCTCCATACAATATGGAGCAGTGCACCTAGCGTGTGAGTTAATAGTAGGCAAGATCTTCAGGAAGAATAGACCAACGCAAGTCACGAGGTTCATCGTTGAACTCGCAGGGAAGTGCGTCGAAGGGATGAAGATGAACTGGGCGATCTACCTCATCAATGAGTTGGAGAAAGACTGTCGTGAAGCACAAGACCAAGGCTACGAGTTCCAATTTAGTTGGTTGTTGATCCTAACTGCATTTGTCGCTTGGGATATGCAAGAGGGAGCGACATTCGTTGAAGTCGAGCCATCAGAATCACTGACCGCGAGGTTCACCACCTTGTGGTATTCGAGTGACATGGTGAAGCAGTGGCAGTAAAATGCAGTGTTACACACTTACTACCTACAGCTCACGCATGCCATTGAGTCATTCCCCCAAATGACTCTAAACACCCTGCATACTTACAGACCACTAGCGAAGTTTCGTGCAAACCAACACTTCATCTACATAACTGCACACTGGGACGAAAGCAAGGAGGAGCCACAGTCCTACTACAAATTGACTGATGAAGACATGGAGGAGATAACCAAGGATTGGTTGGTTTAATTCCTTGTACCAGTCGAGCAGACAGAGCTCTTCAACCCCGACATCATCGGAAGTCCTTTGGTCACCTGAGAAAAGTATGATGGACCAAGCAACACCAAGAAGAAGAATAAGGAAGAAGTGTAGGAGATAAACAATGCATAAGAGGAAACTGTATCTGATTCACATGGAGGAGGAGGAGGTGACAAAGTAAACCAAGAGGAATAATGGGAAGAAGACAAGCAAGAAAAGGATAAGTAACACCGTCGAAGGATCCCCTTACAAAATCTGAGACATCAAAGAAAATGAAGGTCTCTCCAAAGAAACTCTCAACACGGAATAAATATCGAGCCAATAAACCTCAATCATAGAACGTACTCATGATGGATGACATTAACCTCATCATCGTCGTTGTAGAAGATACTTCAGAGGATATCTTGCAACGAAACTAAGCAAAGTAGGAAACGATGTATGAAAGAACCGAGGCAGAGCTGAAGGGAGTACAACAAGCTCTTTATTCGAGCCGCGTAGTGTCTACTGCGCCATCATCATCAGAAGGTGTAGAATTAGGGGATGAGCCTTCCCAACTACACAGATTAGCAAATGCGATAGAGGCTCGCCTTCGATGAGTACAGGAAGAAAAGGAGTAGGCCACAAAGGCCTTGAAGCAAGCACAAGAGGAAGCCTTAGAGAAACTTCGAGTTGCACAACAAGAGAAAGATGACCTCCGGGTGAAGTTCGAAGTGGACAGAGAACAAATCTATAAAGAGAAAGATCAACTACTCACAGATTAGATTGGAGTTAAAGAGGCAGTGAATAAATCACTTCGCTCTGTGTCAGGCTTGGCTTAGATGGAAGAAGAGACAGTTGAGAGCCAAGTAGGGAAGCTTGCTGAAGCCATTCAGCAGTTTCAAGCAAGAGTAGCAGAGTTGGAACTGCAAGCAGTGTCGAGCACTCTGCAGGAAGTGCGGGATTAGGGAGAAGAAATTACCAGGAGTGCAGTCGAAAGAATCAAGGCGTTGGCTTCAGAATGTAAGGAACTCAGTAATCGAAGTGCACAGACCTATGAGCGCCTTGCAGAAGACCCGAAGCTGAGAAGATTGGAAGCATAGCTCCAGGAGGCGAAGCAACAGGCATCGACAGTGCAAGCGCAGTTGAAGTTGCTTTCAGCGGTAGAGAATATGAGAAGGTCGCAGGAGCAACGCACAATTCAGCAGTAGGTCACCTCCATCCATAGTAGAGTCATGGAAGTGACCTAGAAACTCCAATCGATGTAGGATGAAGCCTGCACACTTTTTGAAGAGATCGAGGGACAAGGTGCACATATTGAACTTGTGGTCACCACAGTAGAACAACGCCTCGAAGGGCCTGTCACCGAGAAATTCATTTAGGAGTTCATTGAGCAGGAGGCTTTGGCAAAGAAGCAAGTCAAGGTAGCTTGAACTAATCTCGAGGCCTTCAAAGAAGAGTTGCCCAGATCAGAGTGACATAAGATACTAGTGTATTGTGTTTATGTGATGTTTATGCAGTGAATTATGGTGTTGATGATTTATTGAATGCTAATGATAAACTATTGAACAATATTGGAGGTTTTATATTGTGATTAAAAGTACTTATTGTGCTCATACTGATTCACCCCCCTCTCAGTATTCCAACAATTGTTCCTCTGAGATGGTTTCACTTAGAATAGGTTTGACCCTATTCGCAATTATCTTTGAGACTAATTTATAGATCAAATTGTAGCAAGAAATAGGGATGAAATCATCAAAGGAGGAAGGATCATACTTCTTGGGAATGAGGGCCAGGAAAGATTTATTAATAGGGCCAAAAACATTTCCAAACTCTCGATATTCCAACATGACTTTTAACAAATCTTATTTGATGAGATCATAAAAACTTATAAATAATTCTACAGTCATACTATCTGGCCCACGAATTTTTTCTTTTTGAAAAGAGGACAAAGTACTAAAAAGTTTCGGCTTTATTACCTTCTCCATTAGGACTTCATTCATTTCCTTTGTAATGTTTTTTGGGAAAAGATTGACAACCTTAAGGATTTTTGCAATGGGACATCCTCGCTTTTCTTTGAAGAAGGCACCAAAAAAGTCGACCCCTACGTCAATAATTTCCTCATGCTTTGACACAAATACACCATGACTAATTTTTATTTCACCAATGGAATTCCACGTCTTCTTGTGCTGTGCAAACCTATGGAATAATTTCATGTTGTTATCCCCTTCTTTTAACCACACCACCTTGCTTTTAAGTCACCACCTATTTTCTTCTAGAATTAACAAAGCTTGTTTCCTCTTTAGTAGTTCCCCCAATTCTGCCTCTTCTTACTAACTTAGAGAGCCCATCGATTTTTCTGTTAAAAGGAAATTTAATGCCTTCTTGACCTTTGTCATGTTTTTTTAAGAATGATCAAGGAAATACTTTGCCCATTTCTTGGACAAATTGGATATCTTTCCTAAATTAGTTAAAAACTGACTCATAAACAGGGTGCCCAGCTCTTTTGATTCGAAATGTCATTACTTGGTGAGTTGTCTTTATTTTTGGGACTCCTCATATGTCATTAAGATAAATATATTTTCATCTCGAAGACCAAGTACATAAAATAAATGCTAAAGAAGTTTGGAATGGTAGATTGTAAGTCTGCAAGTACTCCCATGCAGACTAGTTGCAAATTGAGAAAAGATGATGAATCCAAGGATGCAGATCATAGACTCTACATATCGATGATTGGTATTTTACTCTATGTGAAAACATTGAGACTGAATGTGATGCAAATAGTTGGATAGGTTGAAAATTTTCAAGAAGCACCAAAGGAAACACATGTTATGGTAGTAAAGAGAATATTTGTATATCTCAAAGCAATAGAAGACTATGGATTATGGTATCCAAAAGGGAATTATCTATCTCTAGTTGCATACACAGACGCGGATTGGGAAGGAAGTGTTGATGATAGAAGAAGTACAAGTGGAGCATCCTTCTACTTGGGTGATTTTTTGGTATCCTGGTTGAGAAAGAAACAACCTTCAATATCATTGTCCACGATATAAGCGAAGTATATTGCAACATTAAAATGGTGTACACAGGTTCTCTGGATGAAAAAAACTTTACAAGACATACAGGTGGAATATGACGAACCTATTCTAATATTTCGTGATAATACCACTACTATAAGTATCTCTAAGAATCCAGTGATGCATTCCAAGATGAAACACATTCCGATCAAGTTTCAATTTCTACGGGAATAGGTTACAGAGAAGAACATCAAGGTAGAGTATGTTGGGACAAAAGAATAGATTGTAGATATATTCATCAAACCTCTTCCGAGGGAGATTTTGAGTATTTTCGACATAAACTAGGATTAGTTTCAGCCCCATAATGATCTACATGGTAGTTGGCACAATAAGACAAGGGGGGAGCAACAATAATCATGAAAGACTTGAATGTTTTTTTAATTCTTTTTATCAGATATTTACATGAGGAAGCACCATGAAGAGAAACATTAGTAGAGATCGAAGGCTTACAGATAGGGGGAGCGACCCCAAAGAGAAGTCATCATTTTCCATTGATGTCAAAGGGGGAAAGAAAAATAGAGGCATGATAATGAAGAGAAGAGGCATGAAGACAGGGGGATCCAACATGAGCATGATAAGTGTTGTGTCTAAGTGTTGCCATTAATGCCAAAGGGGGAGATTGTTGAAATATTAATTTTGTTGAAATATTAATTATTGAAAGATTAGTTTTTGAAATATTGGTTGTCATTGAATTGTTGAAAGATTGGTTTTCATTGATGTCAACCCTTGAACAGGAAGTTAACAAGTTGCATGTCATTTGCATGTTAAAGTAACTGTAAAAAGAAGTTAACAAGTTGCATGTCAGTTGCATGTGCATGTTAGTTCCATGAGATCCTCATTAAAAAACAAAGAAGAGTCAATTGAAGATCACTTATGCGAATACTAATTGGCAAATCTAAGGCAGTGAGTCAAAGTCAACAAAATCTAGTGAGGGAAGAAGTTTGCAGGATCCGAGAGTACGAAGAAAAATTTAGAGATCAAGGTTCTTTGAATAAATATGTGGGTTTCAGGAGGAAAAGTGTGGACATCCGTGGGATGCAGTGAGGAAAAGCGCATACATCCACGAGCAGACAATGTATGGGTTGTAGACCTATGAGGAAAATTTGTTGAAGATCAAGGATCTTAAACGCAGGTTAGTTGCATGTTGAAGGTATGTATTCCTATGTATGTTAGGGTGTATATTCTAAAGAAATCAGGAGCATATATTTCTTAGTGATTCATAAGAACTTGATTCGGAGAAATCTCTTGTGGATCTTGTTTTGAGGTATGTGTGGTTGCAGTCTTGATGAGATATCAAAATCAGTACCAACAACAAAAGTATAAGAAAAATCAACATCAACAGGTTATCAATTACAGTGATAGAGGTAGTGACAGGTTGGTCTACATTTATATTTCAGGACGGTTGGATGGGGCAAGGAAAATGGGTTGTAACCTCCTTTTGATTAGAGCCGGTAGATTAGGGAGTTGGAGCTTCCTTCAATTTGTTGTTGAATTTTAATTCTTAGTTCACACCCATGTGTTTTATTTCAATTTAGCATGTACTTAAACCATAAACAATGCAAAAATACCATACACAAGTGTTGCAATAACCAATATCACACGAAGAATAACCATGCACAAGAACACAAGAGTTTATCCTGGGAAAAACCTTCTAAATCAAGGGAAAAACCCAACAATCCTTTGCTATAGATTCAAGAGAATATCCCCCACACCATGAACCTTAGATCACAGAAGAGGGTGCTCCTTGACCTAGAAACTTGAACCTAAGATAAGTGTGCACTTCAGTCATACAACTCAACTTGAGATAATGTTAGAAGTGTTTGTGGCGAGTTAGATCCACAATGGCGATCTGCTTCTTTATACAAGACCTAGCACATCAAAAGGATGTGTCTATTGGCACAATAGGTTCGACCTGTTCAATTGAATAATATAATTAATATTTACAAAATATTAATTATATTTTACATGGTGGGGTCGACTTGTACCCTTCACAACACAAATAAGGGTTACAAAAAATATTACTCTCAAACAATATAGCAAGGGATCCACACATCCTCTAGTGCTCATCCACAAGGGACATGTCCACCTGTGCTCAGCCACATGGGCGTCACTCTCAACAGATTAACTCAACTAAGTCCATAGGAGTACCATCTGGAGAGCCATCTCAAGTCAAATCAACTAAGTCCATAGGAGTCAGACAAAAGACCATATCAAGTCGTCTCAACTCAATCCAAAGGAGCACGACAAGAGACCACATGTCATCTCAACTTAGTCCATAGGAGTATGACACACCAATCACATGGTCTCTCTCACAGACGTTTCAATTCAGTCTAAAGGAGAACGATATGGAGAATGTCTCATGAAGTTGCAATCAACAAAACTCCCTCTCAACTAGGGAGGTATTCTCTACCAGGACAAGTCTCTCACAGAAGTACTCGAACTTTGTCTTGGCAAGCGGTTTTGTGAAGACATCTGCAACTTTCTCTTTTGTAGAAAGGTATTGCACATGTATTTCTTTCCTCTGCACCATATCTCTAATGTAATGGTATTTGATCTCAATGTGTTTGATTTATCGTGAAACACAGGATTCTCAGAGAGCTTCACACATCTATGTTTATCGCAATGGATAACGGTGGAATCCATCTCATGACCAAATAAATCTGCAAGGAGATTTCGAAGCCACATTGCTTCACATAATGCCACATATAATGCAATGTACTTTGCTTCTACGGTACTCAAAGCCACATAAGATTTTTCCTGTTGCACCAGGAAACTATGGTAGACCCCAAAGTAAAACAACAACTGGATGTGCTCTTCCAGTCCACTGTGCTCCCTGCCCAATCTGCATCGACATAACCCTACAATATCATGTCTACACCGGAGGCATATCTCAGGCCATACCCAACTATGCCTCGTAGATATATCAACATATGCTTCGTTGCTATCCAGTGTGCCTGTATCCGCTGACTCATAAACTAACTGAGTACACTCACTCCATAGCACATATTGGGTTTGGTGTTAACTAGATACATCAAAGATCCAATCATTTGTCTGTAAAGATGCAAATCAATATCACCTGACTCAGAAGAAGCCTCGTTCATCTTCTTCAAATTCATCACCATCGATGTAGGCATGGATCTGCAATCTGTCATCTCGAATTTATTCAATATCTCGATTGTATATTTTCCTTGACTCAGGAAAATCTCATCAGTCCTCTGCCATACTTCTTGTCCCAAGAAGTAGTGCATCATACCAAGGTCCTTCGTCTCGAATTCAGAAGTCAATGCACGCTTGCATTCAACAATAAGACTTTCTAAATTGGTGAGGAATAAGTCATCAACGTACATAACCAAAATCAGACACTCGTAACCAACAATGTGGTAGTCTAGGTTGGGATAAAAAACACTCTTGCTAAAGCCTAAAATCATCAGGTATACATCAATCTTCTCATACTAGGCACGAGGTGCCTACTTTAGTCCATACATGGATTTCTTCAACTTGCATACATGAGACTCCTTCTCATGTGTCACGAATCCATCTGGCTGCTTGATGTAAACTTATTCCTCAATCTCACCATTGAGAAAGGTTGTGTTTGCATCCATATGATGTAGTCTCTAACCCATGGATGCAAAAAGATCAATAATTGTACGGATGGAAGTGTGTCGGGCAACAAGAGAAAATGTCTCCTCATAATCTATTCCCTCCACCTGAGAGAATCCTCTAGCCACAAATATTTCTTTGTAATTCTCAACACTTCCATCAGTCGTATGTTTGATCTTATAGATCCACTTGGAAGTCACTACAAACTTACCCTTCCGATCTCGGAACAATATCCCACACATCATTCTTCATGATGGACTGGTACTCTTCGGTCATGGTATCTTTCCAACCCTACTGACTTGTTTGCTTCTCCATGATAAGATGGTTCAATATCAATGATGTGGTACATAACTAAAAAATCTATGTGGTCTCTTGTTCTCTCAGAATGTACCACGAGGAGTTGTATGTCCCTCTTCCTCTTGTAGATTTCGTCGAGCCCAAGCAAGCCTCTTATGGCCTACTGCAATGTCTCTAGGAACATCAACTGGAGCTATGAGATTAAATAGATTAATAATTGTCTCCATCTGAACTCATAAAAGGGGAGAAGTTATTGTCTCTTCATTCTTCCCACTATCAATCTCCATCTGATATTCTCTGGATCTTCGGAAGGCTATCTCTTCCTCAAAGGTGACATCTCTGCTAACCTTGATATGTCTCTGACCAGGGATGTATCTCTAATATTCCTTCGAAGATTCATTGTACCCCACAAATGTACCCTTTCTGCCTGAAGGGTCTAGCTTGGTCCTCTTCTCCTTGGGTACATGAAAGTATACTGGACACCCAAATATCCTGAAGTGTTCAACCTCAGGCTTCACTCCAGTGAAATTTTCTTCGGGAGTCATTTTCTTCATAATCTGATGAGGACTTCTTTTTTGAACATACACAACTGTCACGGATTCTTCTTCCCACATAATCATAGGTATATTTTGATTATGTATCATCTCTTTGGTTGCCTCAATAATGGTTATGTTCTTCCTCTTGATTCCTGCCTCAATAAAAAAATCATTGAAATCCCTGGAGGTGTACTCTCCTCCATTTATTATCTCAACACCTTGATCCTCCTCCTCGTCAGGTTCTTAACCTAAGCTTTAAACTCTTGAAATCTTGAAAGGACTCCATCCTTGGTCTTCAAGAAGTAAATCCACGTCTTCTAAGAGTGATAATCGATGAAGAGCACATAGTAAAAATATTCCTTCAAGGAAGCAATAGTCATGGGTCCACAAACATCTGAATGTACCAAGTCCAAGATCCCCTTGGATCTATTGCCATTGTTTAAGAAGGACCCTTTGACATTCTTGCCAAGAGCACAACCTCTGCAAATTCCATTATGTTGAACATGTATCTCTGGAAGGCCTGTTACCATCTTCCCCAAAGCGGGAAGGGCTCTATAATGTAAATGAGCAAGTCTCCTATGCCATAGCTCGCTCAAACTGATAGTATCATGTAACAGGGCCTTTACTGTTTGGAAAATCAATCTGTACAAACTATTTTCTCGAACATAAATCACCCGAGAGAATCCATGTGTGAGTTCGTGTGCCATGCAAGAACTTTTCCTTCAGAGAAGGTAACCTTGTAGCCTTTATACTCTAAGAAAAAAACAAAGACAAGGTTCCTTTTCATCCCAGATACATATAGTACCTCACTCAACTAAAGTGGTATGTCAGAATCTAGTTGGAATGTAGAAGTTCCAACTCCCTTCACAGTATATCTGGCATTATCTCCAAGTACAACATGTAGACAAGACTCTTTCTCAACAAGGTATGTAAGATGTTCTCTGTATCTAGTCAGGTGTCTGGAAGCACCACTGTCAATTAAGCAATTGTCACTATATGTAGGAACCGTACCTGGGAGTGTTGATATGAAGAAGAATGCTTCATCTTTTGTGTCTTCATCTCTCTGATGTGGTTCTGGATCAACATCAATGGTGAATGCAAGTTGTCTTCCTTTCTTCCTGGTAGGAAAATTTCTTGCAATGTGTCCATACTTGTCACATATGAAACATTGAATCCTTTCTTTGTTCATGACAATTTGGAGTTGTTGAAGTTTTCTTGTCTTTGAATGCTTTACTGAAACTTCTTCTATTTCTTCTTTCTCTCTTTGCATGAGAAGCAAGAGATTGATTTTCATCATGATGGGAGTCTTGCACTCCTATGTCTATAAGTCTGGTTTCTTCCTGGGTGCAATCTATCCATATACGATCAAACTCAGGTAGATCTGCTCTTCCACTGACACTTTGAAGAAATGGTTGCCAATGTCTTGGAAGAGCATTGAGAGTAGTCATGACAAGTTCTTTGTCTGTTATGGTTTCTCCAATGGCACCTAACTAATCTATGATCTCTAAGATCCTCATGAAGAAGGTGGCAATGGTGTCAGTTTTAGTCATCTTGATATTTTGAAGTTGATGCTTCAATATAAGAGCTATGTTTGTGTTGTTTCTCTTAAACATCTTCTTCAATGCACCATACATATCATAAGTTGTTTTCGAGGTAGCAATATGAGGTAGTAGATGATCTCTTACTAAATAGATGATTATCTTCCTTGCTTTGACATCATTTGCCTTCCAATCATCCTTCTCTTCATCGATAGTTGTTTTTGGTAGAGTCTTTTCTATCAAACTCAATAGGTCATCCTCTTCTAGGGTGATTTGTAGTCTTGATTTCCAGGAGCTGAAGTTGCTTGTTCCATCAAGCCTATCTTCCACCAAAGTTTTGTTCATCATGGTTTGCAGATTCTTCACAAAGCCTAATGGTTAGGCTAGGAAACCTAACGACTAGGCTATGCTAGCAACCTTAGGTTTCGTTGGACTTTTTACTGCCAACAATAAGCCTTGGAAGGTCAGAGGAACCCTGGTGAGTTGTAAAAATCCTTCAATGAGTTGCAGAAACCCTAGAGGCCGAAATTTGCAAAACCCCTAGAAACTCTAGGGGCCAAAAATAAAAAATTCTCCAATTTGCAGTCAGAGTGTTGTTGGAGGTGCGTTGAAGGAGGCCGTACACTCATATGTAAAAATTATCCTCAACATTTTAGTGGAAGGTGCAAAAACTAGCAAAAGGAGGGTCTTTTTTCCAGTTGCAACAAGAAGGTGACGACTGAATTTTCTATGGCTTGTGCAATGGCTCTTCAAGAGCTTTGCTCTGATACCATGTTGAATTTTAATGCTTAGTTCATGTGCATGTGGTTTATTTCAATTTAGCATGTACTTGAATGATAAACAATGCAACAATACCATACACAAGTGTTGCAATAACCAAGATCACAAGAAGAATAACCATGCACAAGAACACAAGAGTTTATCTTGGGAAAACCCTTCTCAATCAAGGGAAAAATCCAACAATCATTTGCTATAGAGTAAAGAGAAGATCCCCCACACCATGAAACTTAGAGCACACAAGAGGGTGCTCCTTGACCTAGAAACTTGCGCCTAATATAAGTGCGCACTTCAGCCATACAATTCAACTTGAGAGAATGTTACAAGTGTTTTTGGTGAGTTAGATCCACAATGGGGATATGCTTCTATTTATACAAGACCTAGCACATCAAAAGGATGTGTCTATTGGCACGATAGGGCCAACCCATTCAATTGAATAATATAATTAATCATTACAAAATATTAATTATCTTTCACATGGTGTGGCCGACTTGTACCCTTCACAACACAAATTAGGGTTACAACAAATCTGACTCTCAGACAATATAACAAGGGATCCACACATCCTCTACTGCTCAGACACTAGGGACACGTCCACATGTGCTCAACCATAGGGACGTCACTCTCAATAGATTAACTCAACTAAGTCCATAGGAGTACCATCTGGAGAGCCATCTCAAGTCGACTCAACTAAGTCCATAGGAGTCAGACATGAGACCATCTCAAGTCATATCAACTCAGTCTAGAGGAGCACGACAAGAGACCACACGTCATCTCAACTCATTCCAGAGGAGTATGACACACCCATCACATGGGCTCTCTCACAAACGTCTCAACTCAGTCCAAAGGAGAACGATCTGGAGAATGTCTCATGAAGCTGCAATCAACAATAGTTGCAACATGTAAATAGGGGGTTGGAGTCTCCTTTTAGTTGTAGATAGAAAAATAGGAAGTTGGTGCTTCCAATGAATGTAGTCTTTGATAAATAAGAAAAACATTTCATGGTTTTCTCCCGCATTGAGTTTTCACATAAAATATTGGTGTACTGTGTTTATGTGATGTGTATGCATTGAATTATGATGTTGATGATATATTGAATACTAATGATAAACTATTAAACATTATTAGAGGTTTTATATTGTGATTAAAAATACTTATTGTGCTCATACTAATTCACCCTCCTCTCAATATTCCAACAATTATTAACTTGAAATAAGTTTGACCCTATTCACAATCATCTTTGAGATTAATTTAGAGATCAAATTGCAGCAGGAAATAGGGTTGAAATCATCGAAGGAGGAAGGCTCATACTTCTTGGGAATGAGGGCTAGGAATGTTTTATTAATAGGGCCATAAACCTTCCCATACTCATGATATTCCAACACAACTTTTAACAGGTCTTCTTTGATGAGATCGTAAAAACCTATAAATAATTCTACAGTCATACTATCTGGCCCATGACTTTTTTCTTTGATGAGATCGTAAAAACCTACAAATAATGGTGGACGTCGTCCCCTACCACCATTTTTTGTCGTTGTTTACTCGCTTTCCAACACTTTGTTTTCACCTTCTTCACAGAGTTTGGATATTGGTTCAAATCCTCTCTAAGCTTGTATCTGGATTGAGAGGAAGACTCGACGCCTTTCGAAACTGGATGAGTTTTTTCCTTATCTCTCGCCTGTCTACCACCTTCGCCACCTTTCGAACCAGAGTGAAAAGCCTTGGAGGGGCTTAAACGAGGCGGCACATTTACACTTGCATGTGGTGGATCGTTCTCCTTGCCCTTGGGATCATCATGCGAGGAGAGTAAAGGCTTTGCCAACCCAAATTCTTCACCTTCATTTGTACACATTTCATGGTGATCTGACGGTCCTTGTAGCCTCCTCGCAGTGGATTCGGATTTCCACCTATCTTCGTACAAAATCCACCTCTGATACAAAGACCTCCTCGGAAAACCCCAACTCGCCATTGTAATCTACCTTGTCTTGTACGTCGTTCGGGTCCATTTGCTTCCGCATGTAATTAGTTACTCCTACACAAAGATGATGCCATCTCCATTTCCTCAATATCTTTTGATGGGAAGCTTACATACCCTTTTCCATTAAGTTGTCATCCTCTATAAAACTCATCATAGTTGAAGTTCGTACTTAGTACAGTCTGAGTGGGTCTAATGGTTAAGAACATATGTTTTCTACTAAAAAATCACAAATGAAAATCCAGAGGATCAAATTGTTGGGTGGAGGGGGGTGTGGAGGGGATCTCACGACTTTAAAATAAATTATTATTATTATATATATGATGTCTCTTTATGACCCATTTTTTCACATCTTTTCAATCAATTTTAGTTTGAATTCTAAACCAATACTTAGAAAGAAATCACATGTTGATTAGTTCATTGCTCGCGAGATGGACCACCAAAAAAGGGACCGACCTTCCAATCCTAGGCTTATGGGCAAGAAAGAGAGTTTTTTCAAGGTACAAAACTAGCTTGACCTAAAATAAAAAAGCGACATAGAACCTATCACATTGATAATCATTTTCCCACCAACTCATTCATTAGACTAGGGAAGCTTAGAAATAAGGATTGATCAATTACCCCAAGGTGTTTTTTAGATTAGGCCTACTTTATACTCATGTGAATATACACAGGCTCAAAGCGTGCGCACGCGCGCGCGCACACACACACACACACACACACACACATATATATCAATTACTAATTCACCAAATGATCTACTTCTCACCAGTAAAATAGACACAAACCAATTACTAATTCACCAAATGATCTACTTCTCACCAGTAGAGGGAACAAGACTAGAGTCATTTGACTCAAGAAAGAGAAGTGCCCACCTCGAATGAGTCAATTCATTTTCAGGGAATATTTAATAGACTTATCATTCAAAAGTTGGGTCCAAATTGAGAAGAAATTGATTTCCCTATAGTTTAAAGCAATTGGAAGAGATTGAGTTCAGTCATTAGCTAGGAATACATGCTCATTTTCATATATGGATACCCAGGTAGCTTGACTCTACCTTTCACTAGGCTTGGGCACCCAATGTATTAATAATAATAATTAAGGGTCTTTTTATTAAATAATAACTACTAGGTGGGACCCCTTGTGACTCATTTTTATTTATTAACAAAATAAACATAATTAGACAACCAATCAAACACATGCCTCCTTGTGGCTCCCATAATTATTTCCACAAATTGAAATTTAAATATCATAGATATTTCAAATTATATCCAAACGTGTACATATCCACAATATCCAAAAATAGTTTGTTGTCCAAAAATTTTAGTAGTCCATTGTCCTCAACAAATCAATTACAAACACATAATCAAAAACCACATTTGCCACTTTGAGAGGCAATTCTTCCTTTGTTGGTGTTGTCCCCTTTGGACTTCCCTGAATTAGCCTTAGGTTGGGTCGAACCTTGAGGCTTGATCTCATTAATGACATGGGAGCAGTCATCTCTCAAGTGCATACAGGAAGACACTGACTTGGCTGAGTCACTTGAAGGAGAAGAGGGAGAAACAACAACTTTACCTTTTTCATGCACATGGTAAGCCTCGGTTTTGAGTCGTTTGTTTGCATGGGAGGACTGTACAGGTGAGTGTGCAAGGGCAGTTTGAGCATTTGGGTTTACAGGTGGAGGAGGAGGAGGTAACAAGAAGTTTGGCCAACCACAATGGTGGGAGATTGTTGGGTGAACAATCTCTTGCCATCCATCATTTTCGGGAACTTCAGGTTGCAAAGATACATGGGGAGGCATAGGGATACCAGGAACATTTTGGGACTGGAAGGGAGGCCTCTCTGGTCTAAGCTGAACTATCCCTTTCCCAATCCAATTGAAAAATCCAGCTTGAAAAAGATGGTTTAACTCTAAAGGATTGACATCGAAATGAATTGAGAACCTGGACCTTCTAGGCCCTCTGTTCCAGTTACCTATGTCCCTATTGTTTCATCCATGGCTGCCTCTGCTGAATAAGCTCATTCTATATGCAACCATTATCAGCAACTAGTTCTTAACAAACCATACATGACATTCTCTTTATATGAAACAAAGTTTGGCTCAAAAATTAACATTAGTCCCATGCAATCCAATCCATAAAAATTATTTAATAATTGTCAAATGAGCAGGGGGTGAAGTAGGGTTCATGGGACATCTAGGGGGATTGCAATAAGCGAAAAGTGATATTATGACAGGGAGTAAGAACACGATTACTGATCGACAATTCATTAAATAACTGGTTGTGCAAAGAACACCAAAATATATCATTTGTCATCTATCTCTATGTTAATTTTTATCACTGTCATACAGAGTTTTAATTTAATTTTAGTGAATAGGGCGTGCAAAATGAGTTTGGGATTGCGAGGGGATTTATAATGAGTGAAAAAGTGAGAAAATGAGAGGGAACTATACAGATATTGTTCATAAAATAAATTAAATCAAGCATCAATCATAACTCTGTCTCAATTATAAACCTTTAATTGTTCCTTAATTGCATACAGATTACTTGTTGTCTACAATAAAACAATTTAATTTCCAAGAATTCTTCAAATTTTATCAATCTATGCATCCTATATAATAACCATGCAATTACCATTTCCAATTCCACAGTCACATCATAACTATTCGAGCCAGAGTCATGTATTTTTTTATGCTGACCTTTTCCTTTTAAAACAAACATAATGTGCACAATGATTCCTATTATTTGTATCCAATATTAATCATTGGCCATCAAAATCAATCAAATAATAATAGACCCAACACTAACCACCAACAGTCAATTGTAATCAAACAATAATCAGGCCCGATTTAATCACCCACAGGTCCTCTTTAAATCTAGACATAATCAAGAGCATGTTCGATGAACCTATCATACACACAGGTCTTCAATAATATAACCATCAATACCAATATTAATTCGACCACAACACTTAACCCAAAACATGTAGCTCTGAACCTAAGATCTGCATTCATCAAACATATACACACTTCCTTCCAAAAGAAACACTCGATAAAAGACAAAGCCATATGATGCATGAAGAGAACAGAACCGTATCAACACAAAGGTATCACTTTTAAAATTGATAGGACCAAGATCACATTTGATGAATCGATCATACACAAAGGTTCCTTTTCAATTCAATTCGAATCATGATCGTGCTAGAATTCAACACAGTAATGAGTTGAAAGACCATAATCGACCAAAAGGAAAACTCTTGGGCTGTAGGTAACCCATAGTTTTTTTATGTTCAAACAAATTTTTCACAGAGAGGAAACACAAAGACTCGACCAAGAGATAGTATTTGAAGTGAGAGAGCCTGTGCCCTTTATAATTACCACAATCATTAAACTAGTAAACCAAAGTCTTGACATAACCAAAAGGGTGCCCGAGGAAAAATAGATTCAAGTCGGGATCAATAGAACCAAGTCGGGTTCTTTGGAAATTTATTGCAGAGAGGTAACGAAAGAGTGTTTGATCTTCAAAAATACGGAGAGATCATAATATTTTTACCTCCTAAAATAATTTACCACCGAGAAGCAACCACATGTAAATATAATCTTGGAAAAACAGAGAGCCATGCTCCTTTGAAACCACCACGGTCTTTCAACTTATAACCCCAAGATCTTGACATAACCATAAAGAGAATGCCCAATTAGAAACAAGGCAATTTGAGCTCAACAACCTAGGCACACACAGATGCCTCTTAACACTTTATTGTAGAGATGAAATGAGGGTTGATTTAAACAATGAAGATCTTGAAGACATAGAGAGACAATGCCTCTTCCAAATACCCTGGATGTTGATAACCTTCGAAAAACAATTGACAGTGAGGCTCACAAACATAACAGTAGGCCATTATAACAAAGATGAGAGAAGCGAGTGTTAAAACTCTTGTGAAAATAATGTCAAGGAAAAACTCGTAGCCATTCGGTACATACACAGGCCTCCATTTACATTTTGGGGAAAACAAGAATGAACTGGTGATAGTGACAGTAGGAAAATCCATAACAAACAATATCTTGGGCCCGGACAAACATAGCAAGAATAATACCATTGTCAACAGTTGCATTGCAACTTGGAGGGTGAACCACAACAACGACAAAGATGAAAAAAAGGGGTGACAACAACTGATACCCAAACTGGTGGTAAAACCCCACAACAATGAAACACAGGGCTCGTTGCACCACTATTATCATTTTCCAGAGAGAATCATCATAAAAAACCAAGTTGATTGAATTTATTTTATCAATAATCAATGTGCAGACTTTACAAAGCAATAACACCCATTTCTTTCCTTCAAACTGCCAACATTCCACAGTAATCACAGAGAACACCATAAATAGTATTGACACTCAGTCGAAAACTCAAGAAAAACACAGAACACATGCAATCATGAGAAAACATTTGATTCATAATACAAAGATACCATCATAGATGGAAAACAAAGAGCCATACCTGTGAAAAATCGCTTCAATGAAGAGTTGTCTTGAGTTTTCCCCTTCAAAAGTTGAAATCGTGGAGCTTCCACAACCAACAGAGAAACAATGTAACTATGCTACGGTGATGGCTCGAGGGTGATTTGGAGTGAAGTGCAGTAAATGCACATCTCTTCCTCACCTGGCCCTATTCAATTTCACGTACGAGCCAACCCATTAACATAACATCAACCATTAAATTCAAACCATAACCATTGCATAATTCAATGCCATCTCTATTTTATAGATTCGATGCCATATACATTGCATAGTGCACCACAAAAAACATGTCACCATAATAACATATGCTAACGTTACCATATGTGCTTCCCATATAATCCTTTAAACAAAATCACATAATCCCTTAACCACAACGCATAGTATAACATCTAGCTCCATTACTTGCAACAATTTACATACACATTCAATGTTATATGTAATCTTTTTACCATGGCCTTAGGACTTATCCATAGTTTCTTTCCCTTTTTGTTTTGAGCTCGCTCCCATATCATCATATTATCCTTTGCATAAAATCATGTACAAGATTACTAACCAATGTTAAATCATAACATAACTCATGTAAACAAATTATCCTTATATCCATAGCACCACCCTATAATGTGAGTGAATATTAACATGATTTAGCAATCAATGCATCAACCAACCATTTGTCATATCAAATGAAACCAATATTGCATCATCAACTATATAGGATTGTGTAGGCAACATCATAACAACAACAACATATAAGTGTAACACGTCTATCTTTGTGCCTCTAGTCTGCAAGGGGGTCCCACCTACTAATTAAATATTATTATCATAATTAAATAATAGAGCTTAGCAATCCTTTGCACCAGAATTCATTGTTGCAATTTTAATCATCAACAGTGAGGTGCCTCCAACTTGGAACACCAATTTATTCTCTATTGTTGTGTAGTCACGAACCTATCTACACTTTGAGCATGCAATAAAAGTGTGAAGGTTTTGTATTTCTTCTTGGAGGGAGTCATACTCATCGTCCAATAGTTGGTGAATATCTTGAATGTGCTCCATGAGAAGGTTATCTTGCTTCGTCTTGTTATCCATACTATAGGTAATCAACTCCTTGGTATTGCTAGTGTAAGTCCACAATTTTGTTGTATTAATTAACTCTATTACGTGAGACATATATGTCTAGGATTTAGTTCTCTAATAATCGTCTCCCTAGTATTGCTAGTGTAACTCCACATTTTGTTGCAATAAGTAACTCTACTACGTGAGACACCCATGTCTGGGACCAAGTTCTTTATCTCTTTGTCCATAGTTTGGCTGTAAGTGTTGCGCCTCTATTCGAAAATCGTGTCTTCAAATGATTCCATATGTTGCATAGTGGTTAGATTATGCCTACACTCAAACCCCTATGTTAAACACCGAGGTGCACTGGGGGTGAGGTCAATTGGATGCTTAACTTGGCAGTGCGTCGGTACCCTAGTGGGTGAGGAGAAGATGTCTTTGTACTCTTCCATGATCCTATCCACTTGCTTCTGCTGCAAAGAGAGGTTCTGTGTAGAGGCCACGAATGTGGCGGCGACCTTATGTTTACTGTGAGAAAGATCACAAAGAAGACGAACTTCATGTTCTGTGAAATGACCTTACTGCAGCGCTACCTTTGGTATCATGTACAATTGTCTACCCAAAGTAATAATAACACTACAAGGTATAGACTCATACACAACATGAGGCTTCCACAAATATGGTTGTCCTAAAATAACATCACAAACTTCATGGGGATAAATATCACACAATACCTCTTATTTGAAATGCTTGATGTCGTAGGGTAGACAAAATTGTTGGCTAACAGGGAGATCTCTTCCTTGGCGAAGCCAGCCGATGGTGTAGGGTTGCGGGTGTGGTTTCATTGGCAGGTCCAACTGCTTGATGACCTTTGCTGAGATTAGGTTCTTTTGACTATCACTATCGACAATGAAATGAAGCGAAGCTCCCTTTACCCACATCTGTGAGTGAAATAGGCATTTCCCTTCCTCTGGTTATTCTGTTTCACTTGGATGGACTTTGGTGTTAGCGACAGTGGCACTGGGTTCATCATTGATAATCTGCTTCCCTGCTTCTAGATTTCATTCGGAATCAGAATCAACCTCCGACTCGAAAGACTTCAGCTCAACCACCAATGACTGCTTGGAGTGGCATTCTTCAGTGTTGTGCCAAGGGATTTTATGGTATTCACACCATTTTCCTGTGTCCTTCTTCGTCTTCTCATTACCCTTCTTATGTTGTGGCTTGGACTAGTTGTCCTAAGAGTTCCCATCTTTTCTCTGCCCCTTTTTGTGTCGGTTGGAGTCTCCTTTGCCTTGCTTCGACTGTGAGGAGTTTGCAGATCCAAACTCTTTTTTCTTCTACTTAAATTTATGCTCGATCTTGACAACATATCTATAAGTCGTACCCAATGAGGCAATGTCTAGAAAATCCATTTATGTTTGAATGTATCTATGAAAACATCCACGGTATTTGAGCACTAGCTGTCACTTAGAGTCTTCAATAACCAATTCAGTGTGCGGGGTATGGAAAATATTGGTGAAATATGGTATTGTCTGGTCTCTTTCCTGATGCAGGGTGATCCATCTGGTGTACTGGTCCTCGTAGCTTTGAACAGGGTAGTATTGTTCTTTAATGGCATCCCAAAAGGAGTCCCATGTAGGGGCAACCAAAAATATTGCAGATTCCTCTATGTCTCTTTGCTCAGAGTAAGTATCCCACTAGTCCTTAACATGGGGGATGACCTTGAGGAGTGAAAAAGCAATATTTTCCCTATTGGAAAAATTGTGGACCGAAAAATACCCTTCGAGATGATTCAACCATTTATCTATATCATATTGTAACACACCCACTATCATAATTTTAAAAATTTTGGGTTAATCTCCCACAAATGAGAAATCTCCAGAAACCGACATTTGCGAAATGTTAATCCCTGGTTAAATATCGGGATTCGGGGTTTCGGAGGTTACGGTGTCGAGGGTTCCTGTCCTCTCGAATCCTCGATCACCGACGGAATGAATTTCCGATACGCCCCTTGGGTGCCTCAGCCTTGCTTGGTTAAGCCTTTGGTCCATACGACCACAACGTTCACAAGACCACAGTCTTAATTCTTGTCGGGGCTTGGCGCCTTTCAATGTCATGGCGCACAAGTCCTCTGGACTCTCGACGCGCCTTTACACTGGCTAGCCCCCTTGGCTATACTATGGTCCATGTGACCACTTATTATATGACTGCAGCCGTATAACCTTCCATCGGGGTTTCGGCATTTGTGATGACACAAAACACCTATACCCGAGGCTCGCGATATCCCGATCCTCGATTCTCTCCAGATGCTCGCCACGTGTCCCTTGTATCAACGGCTCACGATGGTATCGAGATTTCGCATATCGCGGTTTTGTAATGTAAGGGTTTCATGTCCTTGAAATCCCCGATACACCGATTCCCGAATTTCCGAACTCCGACTCTTTGGGATCTCTCGCCACGCATCCTCGCTAATGGACGGTGTTGATCCCATCGAGAAATCGCGGATCGCGATTTCCTGTTGCACAATTTCCTTACCATCGAAAACTTCCGATGAACAAAACTCCGTCGGCGCCCAATCCCTTGCCACCTGTCTTCGCAGATGAACGACCCGGATTGATTCTCGGGGTTTCGGGACTTATGATGTCCTGGTCCTCATGGCCTCGAGAACTCCGATTTTCCGATGGGCCAATCGTCGATGGTTCTCGATGGCAGCCACCTGTCTCACAGATGGACGGCTATGATTGTACCGAGATTTTCCTATGGGTTTCCCGACTCTTCCTAGATGATGGACACCTGTCCTTCACTCTAACTCTAGTGGTCCCACCTTGCTTACGTCACCGTCGAGATATCGTCGATCGCGATTCCCAGTGACGTTGTTTCCTTATCTTAGAAAACCCTGATTTCTCGATCCATGACTCTACGGGATCCTATGACACGCGTCCTGTACAATGGACGGTCCAGATCTGATCGAGAAATCGCGTATCGCGATTTCAATATGCAACAGTTCTATACTCCCCAAATCTCCGATGGTAAAAATCTCGACGCCTCCCAAATGCTGACACGTGTTCTGCCGAGATCAACGGTTAGGATCCGTTCTCGGGATTTCGAAGACCACAAGGTCTCGATTCTCAGACTCAACAAAACCCCGATGAACCTATTGTCCCGATGACTTCTCCGGGATGTTGACACGTGTCCTTCCGAGATCAACGGCTAGGACTCTTCCTCTGCACACTAGAGTTTAACTCCGGTGCATCTTCTCGAGATCTGACGGTTGTCGGGACTATGATCCAAGATCCGACGGTTCAGATCATTTCCTCGCATGCCTACCCCTGCGCTTAACCCCTGCGCATCTTCTCCAGATCCAACGACTGACGGGTAATTGGACCGAGATCTAACGATCTAGATTCGTTCATTTGGGTCTTGGAGTTTACGATCCCAATTTCTCATTGCTCACGATGATAGAGGACAAAGGGTCAAGGTATGTAACGCCTTCGTTACTTCCGTCAATCTAATGGTCGTGAATGACTATGGGTCCTCTGACAAGATCTCATCCGTCGACTTATTTCGTCTCACAACACTACTATCTTGGAACCTTAATAGGGTCGATCCTCCTCGTACAGGGTTAATAAGGTCTATGCGTTCGAGTCCCTATTCTAGGTTCTTGGTGAACCTTTCCGAGGAGGGAATCTCTGTGAAGAGATCCTTATCGGGGCATTCCCGGGAGCAGATAAAGGGAGACAGCTTCTCGAGAGCGTCTGGGCATGATTAGATTCATTTATCAACGTAAGTCAAGCACGGTTTCCTCGGTGTTAAGCATATATCGACTCATTCATATCAAGCACTACGCTGACATTCTCACGCTGAAATCATTTACTATCTCATGGTTCTATGAGATAATATCTACTCCTTATTTAACAATTACTGCACAGACATTCTTTCACAGAAAACATTTACAATTCCACCAGTCTATGAACATATGTGACAGCATATAAATTTCAAATGCAATATAAGCAAAACACTTATCAGAAATAACTTCA
>SNQJ01S0008834.1:65015-113215 GCA_010110895.2 Picea sitchensis | reverse complement strand
TTTCGGCTCCTAGCATATCCCGATCTTGTTCGTAAAGGAGAACCAGATCACCTTCGGATAAAATGCGTGGCTTGACATGCTTGTCGTATTGGGATTTGACGCATTTCTTCTGGGCTTCTATAACTAGGGTGGCATCATGACGGGTTTTCTCTAATTACATGAGATACAACAAACGTTCTTCTTCGACAGAAGTGTTTTGGAGAAGTTTGACGGCTAGTTTTAGGGAGGGTATCTCACATTCAATCAGCAAGATGGCTTCTAGACCATAGACTAACTGGAATGGTGTAAACCCAGTAGCAGACTTAACATATGTCCGGTAAGCCCACAATGTTGAAAACAACATCGTGTGCCAACTCGTTTTGTGAATCCCTATCATTCATCGAACCATGGTAATGAGGACGTTGTTTATTGCTTCAACTTGGTCGTTGGCTTGTGGGTAATAGGGTGTCGAGTTTTCATGGAAAAGACCCAACCTTTTAGTGAGGTTAGACATCATGAAGTTTCTAAAGTGGCTACCGTGATCAGTAATGATAGCTAAAGGAACCCCAAACAGAGAAATGATGTGATTGAATATAAATAATGGTGCAGTCCTTCCAGTATTGTCAAATGTTGGCATTGCCTCGGCCCATTTCGTAAAATAATCTACAGCTACAATAATGTATCCATGCCCCCCAGTCGAGTGAGGGTGACATGTCATGAAATCAATACCCCATTTCGCAAAAAAGGACCAACGAAGACCACAAGGTGTAGAGGAGCAGGGTGTGATCGTATTTTATCATTGTAGGTTTGACAAACGTGGCATTTTTGGACAGCAATGATACAATCGCTGAATAAAGAAGGCCAAAAATAACCTGCTCATAAGATCTTCTGGGAAGTAACATACCCAGACATGTGACCACCACAGACTCCATAATGGCAGTCATTCAGGGCTTTCTCGGCTTAGTCAAACGTGAGGCAGCGTCGAAAAACGGAGTCAAACCCACGACGATAAAGAGTATCACTGAGGATAATATATTGATGGGCTTTGGTAGTGTATTCGACAACGATCAATGCTAGACAAATTGAGCCGAAAATTCTGGGTTTGGAGATATATGTTGATATCTCCGTACCAAAGGTCATCAGAACAGATCAGGAAAAGGGATTCATCGGGTAATGAACCTTCTGCTACATTTTCCGTCTCAGAGCAGGGAAGGTCACATATCAACTCGGCAAACACCAATGATTTCTTGGACTTAGCATGTTCGAATTCTAAGTCAAACTCCTGGAGTATTACGATCCATTTGGAGTATTTACACCCTAGCAATTGACGTGTAAGAATGTGCTGCATAGGGTTGCAGTTAGAAATCACAGTAGTCTTGCGTAAAAGGATATAGTGTCGGAAATGCTGAACAGCTTGGACGGCTGCCAAGGCCAGTTTTTCAACATGTAAATACTTGGTTTCGGTAGTTGTGAGACTTCGACTCAAGTAATAAATGACATGTTCATCATGAGAATCATCCTCCTGGACAAGAACCGTAGTGATGGTATAGTCCGAGGCTGCGAGGTAAATGAAATAATCCTGACTATAATCAGGTGGGAAGAGTAATGGGGTACGTGTTTAAAATAGTTTCAACGATTCGAAAGCTTTGTCGGAAATGGTATCCCATACGAACTCATAACCTTTCTTAAGCAGTCGTGTAAATCCAAGAGTTATCTCAGCATAGTTTGGGATGAAACAATGGATCAAGTTTGCCTTCCCTTGCAAACTTTGTAACTGGTGAAGTGAGGAAGGAGGAGGAAGATTGAGAATCGCCTCGACCTTCAAAGGATCTACCCTGATCCCTTGAAGTGAAACAATAAATCCCAGAAGTTGGTCGGATTCTACGCAAAAAACACATTTGTGTGGATTCAAGCATATATGGTAAAACCAACATTGAAGGAAAATGGCGCGGAGGTGTGTTGGATGATCTACATGGCGCATGGAATGAGCAGGTAAGTCATCAAGATATGTGTTGTTCCAGAGTCTGTACCTAAGTCTTAGAAGGTACGGTTTCTAGGCATCCGAAAGTGAGTGAAGAGTAATAAGGAGGAGAGCATCAACCTTCGGGAAAGGAAGTTAAGGTTGATTTCCAGGTTGTCGCTTTCTAGCCTCCAACTGTTCCTGGATGTTTATATCCCGCTTGATCACAGCTCACGAAAGCTCAATTTCTACCTGGGTATTGGTTGTTTTAAGAATAGTATCGAAAAGGTTCAAAGTGATATGTGTTTGGTCCGATAAACCGGGCTCAATGTTAGGTTGTCTTACAACAGGGACAGTCATAGAGGAACAGTGAAAGTAAAAGAAAGTTTCAAAGTTTTAGATGTTGTCTCAATTCGATCGTATAAAAGAGAACTATATGATTTAATGTAAAGGATAAATTACAAACCAAAGGCCTTTTCCCGTAACTGTGTTATCTATTAAATAAGTGGTGTGTGTGAAAATGCGAGAAAAACATAAAGTTGTTTATAATACGAGGCTCCTATCAAGGGAGAATCTCGCCCTGTAAATAGAAGAAGAAAAAGGTGAGAAGAAATCTGACGAATGTATAAATTATGAAAGTCTAATGAGTCCATAGGTCTTGTACCTGTTGATAGTCGATACAGAGGAAAAAATGTAAACTATATAGACAATTAAAATTAATCACCACAGTAGAGGTTTTACTAAATTGCAGTGTAACATTCGTCAAACGTATATGTGTGAAATGAAATTGAACAAGAAATCAGAGAGGAAACAAACTCATAACATAGTCTTGACAGAATCAGGAGTTTTCGGATTGCTTTTTATTAATATTCAAAAAGGAGAGTCTCTATTACAATCGACCAAAATAGGTCCAGCCTCTGTTCTTTCTTTAAAAGGTATATTTATACAAATTTCTATAATCTGTAATCTCAATCGTTCCATAGGTTTTTAGTTACAACAAAGGAGATTAAACATTTCAGTTCTTTATTTGGTACCGGAAACCTGTCTCTTCGCATGTTCTGTGCAAATGACACACTTATCCACTAGCTGCTGGGATATCAACTTAAAAGGTTCTTCTTGATTATTGGCCTTGAAAGTGAAACAATCCTTCGCCAATTTTAGCAATTTTCCTTCCACCTATTGGTCTTTGGAACTAATAGAACATAATTGTACACTCGGTTTAATTAGCCATTTATCTATTTGGACTATGTCCGTCTGGGTCATTTGTGATATTTCAACCAATTATCTTTCTTCATTTTCCTTGATCTTGAACAGATGCTTGGCTATACTAATTTGGCCCAATGTTTCAGTGTTGCCTTCATCATCGGAACCCAACCAACTTCCATCTAGAAAACCGAAGGTTTCTTCACAATATTTTCTTACCTATCTATCTTTTTGTCTGCCTTCGGATATGTCATGCTCCCATTCTTTCAACAAGATGTTACCTCAAGTCTGCTCCGAGATAGAAAACCTGGAACTACTGCCTGTTTCCCTTCTCATCGTGGCTATAATAGCCTCCTGGAAAGCAACTCGGGCCACCCTAGCATATTTTTCTCTGAGAGTGAGTTTTTCCAATACCAAATCAATGAGTTGGCGGTTGTTTTGAATCATTTCTACCTTATAAAGTAGACCTTGTTGGGCTGCCGACACTCTTTTTCTGATCTCTATAGCTTGGAATTGAAATATCTCGATATAGATTACTTGGATTTCGACGAAGTCTAATTTGGTTTTTAGTTGCTCTATCAATTCTCCTTACTGGCCTACCTGTATCTGACTTATCTGAGCCATCAGCTATGTCTGTTTGAGGTTGGCTTTGAGCCGCTAGATTTATTTTTGATCAGCTACTCTAGCTTGCTCCAAACCTGTATTCGCCTGATCTTTGACAGCGGCCTCTGTTGTAGCTAGTTTAGCCTCTAATGTTTTGATCAAATGATTTTTTCGCTTTAGCTGATCCTTTAGGGTCCCGACTAAATATTGGTTGGTTGTAGCGAAATCCCCCAATGTTCCTGCTATTTGAGTCACAAATTCCTCCTTTTTCATAGCTCTCCCATCAGTTAAAATTTTAAATTTCTTTGATATTGTACCTACCTCTTGGTAAAGTTCTTGTTTCACGATAGCCTTTCTCTTCTTATCGAAGAAGAATTCATTCAGAGGTAGCTCTTCCATTGTTATAGGTGTTAATTCTTCGTCGAAAACCCAACCTGCATCTGGGACCCCTTTTGTGAACTATAGGGGGGTAACAGAAACGATGGGATTGTTGACATGCTTAGATGATTTCCCTAGAGTAACAACCAAGGTTGGCTCGCTTAGAGGGTTGGAAGTCTCAGCTTCCTGTTTCGGGCCCCCCGTTTGCTCATTCTTGTCCTGGTATTTTTCTTGACCAGGTGTTGAATCTTTGGAGCCTTCGGCTTCCGTTTGCTACACCTCTACGGTCGTTGGATTCTCACCTCGTAATACTGGGGGAAGGCAACTCTGCCGATGTTCTTAGAATTTGAAAACATCGGCCCTCTCTTCGGGCGACAGGGCTTGTATCCAAGACAAAACCTCGACATAAGATCTCGTGCCTTGGAAAATGTCATCATGAGGCAAATTCTCGTGCTCAAATATTTTAAGACCACAACTAGCCAAGTGATTACTCACAACCCTGTGTGGACCGTGTTTCTTGAATTCGATGTGAACCAATTTAATATCTTCCAAGGTTGTTGCCTTGGCCTTTGCATGCCCAAAATATAATAAAGAATAGGTAGTTAAATGAATGGGGAAAGGTGGCCATGCCTTTTTTGAAAACCCTTTAATCTCTTTGCTTATGCCACCAATCACGGTTTTCCTGGCGATCTCACGACAAGCCAACCTATCGGGTATAAATAATGGTAGAGCATGCGGAGGGACAGAAGTGCTGAAAACCCTTCTTCCTCCACATACCAGTCAGCCACACTGCTCAAATTGACCGCGATGCTATCTGAGATCCTAGGTGGTGGATTACTGAAGATGGTGACATGCATCGGTACCATTACCCAATTGAAAATTTCATATATGAAATTTGAATCCTTGTCCTCCCAAAGCTTTGAATGGTAGACGTGGATAGGCTCAACATCCGATGGATCCCAGCTCCAGCTCATTAAGGGAAAAGGCATCATGAAACACATGATGTCCATGATGTATGCGGACATAAAGAATGAAGTGGCTTTCCCTCTCGCCCTCTACGTCCGATATTCTGTAATCCGACTGGTCAGACTATCTGACAACAGTTTAGCCCAGTCAAAGGAACAACCTTCCACGACTGTATGCATCAGAGGCACCCATGGGAGGAAACAATGTGTGGTGTCTTCCCTCCCATACAATCTACAGGTCATCGTTGTTATGTATTTGAACTGTGGTTCCAAAGAAGATATGGAATAAATTTTGTTGCTATCGGCCTTGAACTTCGCGGGGTGTGAGACCCAATCCTTGATCAAATCAGATAAGATTTTTCCATATTGCTCGCATTCCCTCTGTTTAAAATCCTCCAAAAACTCGGCATTGTATGTGAAGTTCGATGTGGGTGGCAACTTGCACATCGCATGTAATTGTTCTGGTCTAAAGGTCCCAATAGTGACCTTATGCTCGTTGATGATGGTTCTGGTCGGGATATCTACATGGTCTAGCGCCCATCGGATCATGTCATAGTAAGGAAGAAGACGTGGTCTGGACGCTACTTTATACATTTATGCTTGGACAACAATCTTATATTTGGTGGCCAAGTCATCCTTCTCATTATCACTGGAGTTGTCTGAACAGTTCACCAACTCGAGCTGTAGAACCTCGGAATTATATGACCAGGTTCTGATAGAATCGACGCTTCGGGGTGAAGTATCAGAAACGTTATTCGAGCCTTGCCAATCTCAGCACTTGCCTTGGACACTTTTTGTGGGGCCATGACAGGGAATTTTGATTTAGCTCTCCTGCGATAAAAATATGTATACATACAGAAATCAGTTTGCTGAGGAAAACTTCTCTGCGTAAAATAGAAATGAGCTTTGTGACATTGAAGAAAAATATCTATATCTTCAACCATTTAAAACCTCGACGTCCTTATGAATAGAACGGTCAAATCATTTTTATAGACAAATTTAGCAATAAAAACCATATCCTTACTTGTTGCTTCGCCTCATTCCCAATTAATGCCATAAATTTCGACGGTTCGTGACACAAGTTGGCGCAAGGAAAAATTAAATTTACCTATTAGACTGTGCATATTATTATTTGCATTAAACACTGATTAAGCCGGCTTAGCTTCTTTAATTAGGATTTCTTAAACTTTAATCAACCTTTCGGCATTCGTTGTATCGGAAGCTTTCACTCTAACCTTTCGAGCCTCTAAAACCCGAGATCGCGATGATTAGATTTAGTTAAGCAAGAACATAAACAAGATTAAGTGTTTAATTAATCATGTTTTAATTTATATCGCGACTCGGGGCTTCGAAGCTATAGTTTCCGGGTGGATCGTATGCCGAGTCGCGAAATCCCGACAGACTTTAACCATGGTCAAAACTAAACACCCCTAACACTAACCCAGGTTACTTATGTAAAAATATTGCAGCTTCACCTATCGGAGTTATGACGGTAATGTTTTTGGAGAGAGTGAATGCCGAAACGCAAAATCCCGACAGCACTTGACTAGGGTTTAAGGAATTTTACTCTCGGCTTTAACCTGAGGTGAGCTTTTAAATACTTATCATGACCTCACACATCAGGGCTTGTAAATCTTGTGACTTGTAACTCCCGAAGCGCGATATCCCAAGGTACAAAAAGTAAAAAATATTGTTTAACGATAAAAGGTGGTGACTTATGAAACATAACATTCTTCTCTATTTCGCATGTCGGGACTACTGATATTTTTAGTAGGTAAATGTCACGAAGCGAAAGAGAACTTAAAGACCAACATTTGACTTTAAAAATTATATTTAAACCAGTTGAAAAAGGCAGCTCCAACTAGGGATCCCGTCTTCCTACAAGTTGGGAAGAACAATAGACCATGTGCCTGTATTGGGTAAATGGAGTCAATGGCTTTATTCCAGCGAAACTGCTCCTAGGAAAAGGATACAAAGGGAAAAAGAGATTTCGTCTTTTACTTGTGAAAATATTTTCAAAACTCAAATACGTTTCACTCTTAGCTGCAGTCCCTTTCACAAATTTCTCTTTCTCTTTACTGAATTTAGGTCTGCATTTGGACAATCAAGACAGTCCTAGGAAATACAACAGATCTTGTGGCTTTTGGTTTGCATCAAACGAAGTTTATTACATGTTTTTAATCAGGGAGCCCTGTTTGAACTTAGGATGTAGATCCGGTTTCGAGAAAAAATGGTTACCAGAGTAGAGTGAAATTCACATATAACAACCTTGAAGATATCTTAGACATTGCTTCACTGCCAGCGGGCCTGTTAAGTACCCCAGTAAAGTTATTTGGCCCTTTTTACTGAATTTCCTTTCACCACTTCGAAATATATTTATGCATTTAAATGTTGAGACGAGGGCAATCATTTCTGAATTTCCTTTCATCGTCTTTTTGGACAAGATGGACAATTAAATATGACTTTCCTTTCACCATCTGTCCTATAACTTACTTTTTAGAACACGAAGTGGGGGCAATCAGTTTGTATGAGGGGTGATATCTGCGTAATATTTTTCAATGGAGGTCTGTCAACTTACTTTGATTACTCGTTACCAATCCTCTCTTAACTTTCACCACACCTTAGCTCGCAGGGAAAAGGGGAAAAAATTATTTCAAGGGGTTTTCCTTCGAGCAAGCCTCAATCTTTCAAAACTGTTGAAAAACCTAGAATAGTCAGGATCAACCTATGCATTCTTTGTTTAGTAAGAGACTGAGGAGTTGTGAAGACCAACTTACTTTCCAAAATCTGCTTTGCAGCTTTCAAAGTTAACATGTCATCTCTTCTTCCCATGTATGCAAACCCAGGAAGATGCTTGGATTTTCAGGAAGGTAAATCTGAGAACAGAAGGAAGGGTGACTGATAGAGATCTATAAACCAAAAGACAAGGGTAAAAAATTAAAATTGACTCTTGACATCCCTTTTCGGAGAGGCTTTATTTTCTCTACTTATTTTAACTACCTCCTATCTTTATTTTAAGTGAAAAATCTTAGGACCCAGAGTGAGTAGTTGTTCTTTTTTAATAAGCATTCAAGCGAAAACATTATATTCATGAGACCATTGCGGTGTTCTGAAGATCTTTGTTAGAAAAATAAAATTATCAGGAATTCATGCCTTTACCTTACCATTTTATAATAACAGAAAACCTTTTCTATCACCTATTTTGGGCGAATTTATTTTCCGATATAGGTCCTTTTGTTTACCCTTTTCGCTCATTTGGGCTGCAAACTGGAATCCTGAAAGGGAAAATACGAAAAGTATTAGGTATATATATATTGTATTGAAAATTCCGTTTTTCTATTTCTACAAAAATCACTGACCTGATTAATTATTGGTGAAAGTGCACTTACCAAAAAGAAATTATGAAAAAAGAAAACACAAACCGGTATATACAGTGGAAATATTTTGGGAACCAATTATTGCATATAATGTTTTAAATAACGCCCGTTGACAGGGGCGTTGAAGATTTTACGGTCCAGATTTTCTAATAGAAATGAATTCTTTCCTTCGAGAGATACAATTCTAAATGGTCCATACCAAATATGATCAAATTTATTGTGTTTCACTGAATCTTCCTTCCTAGCATCCCATATCAAGACCAAATCGCCTGGGAGAAATTCTCTGTCTTTTGCCTTACGATCAAATAATGTTTTCATGTCATCTTGGTATTTCTGCAACCTTTCGTCTACTTCGACCCTATGTTGTTGCACTTCAATTAGATGATTTATCCTTCTGGTAACATGATTTGGTTCTTCTTTCTCATCTTGCCATAATTTCATCACGGGGAGTGCTAGATTTATCGATAATACCACGTCGGTCACATACACCATTTGGAAAGGCGAGGTGCTGATAGATTTTTTCGTGCCTATCCGATTCGCCCATAAGGCATATTTCAAATGCACATGCCAAGATTTTTTATTCTTGTCCAACACTTTCTTAATTACATTTATCAGACTCTTGTTTGAAGACTCGGCTAGTCCATTTACTTGGGGATAATAAGCCATGGAATGACCAAGTATGATATTGTATTTCTGGAAAAAGATGATCATAGCCATAGATTTGAAAGCCTGGGCATTATCTGTGACTATTTTTTGGGGGCAGCCGAATCTAGACAAAATGTTGTCTTCCAAGAAGTCTATTACCACTGAATTTGTTTCCCTTCTGGTTGGAATAGCCTCCACCCATTTAGTGAAGTAATCTATGGTAGTCAAGATCCATTTGTGAGCACTGGAATGGGGGTTAATTTCGCCTATAAAATCTAGTCCCCATTGTTGGAAAGGGGCTTCCGTTTTGACCATAACCAATGGTAGTGCTGGGAGTTTATGCTTTCCTACGAACAGTTGGCATGGGTTACAGGCTTTGACTTTGGCATTTACGTCTGAGAAACGTTTTGGCCAATAATACCATGCCCTCAGGATCTTATAAGCTATCTCCCTCCAAGCATGGTGTCCCCCACAGACTCCTTCATGAAATTCGCTTATCGCCCTCTCTGTTTCTGATTCAACTAAACAGATCAACAGAAAACCTAGTGGGTCCTTCCAATACAATTGATTTTCGGATATACAGTATTTGACCGCATGTAATTTTAGCGTTCTGGCTTTGGATGGGGATAAATCACTTGGGCATCTCAATTTCCTCAGGTATGACACTATGTTTTTGTACCAGTCTGATGAGACAAACTTCTCTTCGATTCTGATTGCGCTTGTTGGCTCATCAAACTCGTTCATGTCCACACCTTCTTCATATCCTTGTAGGTCATTTATACTGAGAGCTCTGAAATTTTATTCTGCTAAGAGTTTGGCCAAACCTTGTCCTTTTACCAATTTCTTTGGTTTTATCTCCAGGTCGAATTCTTGAATTTTGGCAAGCCAACGTCCCCTTCTTCCATCACTGTTAGATTGAACCAAAATATCCTCTACAGAACTAGTAGGTACATACGCGATTATCTTGGAATGCAACACATAGGTTCTAAATGCTTTCAATGCCTTCACCATAGCATACACTCGCTTTTCCATTATGTCATATTTAAGTTCTGCATCTCTAAGACTCTTTCTAAAAAAGGCTATCGATTGTTCGAAACCTTCTTCGTTTTTTTGGAGGAGTACTGCGACGATTGTGTGATCGGAGGCGAACGAGAAAATAAGAAAATATTTTTGATAATCAGGGTTTGCCAGTACAGGTGCCTCGCTTATGACTCTCTTGATGTGTGAAAATGTCGCTTTGGCTTATGTTGTCCATTTCACTTCGTTGTTTTTCTTTAGCATATCTGTGATCAATTTCACGATTTCAGCAAAGTTCGGAATAAATCTCCTCAAAAATTTTATTTTTCCTAAAAATGACTGAATTTCTTTTACATTCCTAGGAATATTTATAGTATCTATAGCCTCAACTCTTTTAGGATCGATTTTAATACCGTCTCGAGACACAATATGGCCCAAGAGTTTACCTTCTTGCATTGCGAAGTGGGACTTTTTGGGATTCAAAGACAGACCAAACTTACGACATTTCTCAAACGTCTGCTTGAGATGTACCATATGATCTTCATCAGATTTAGAAAAAATAGTTAGATCATCAAAATAAATGACCACAAATTTATCCCTTTCGCCAATGAAAGCAACGTCCATAGCACGTTGGAAGGTAGCGCCTGCATTCATTAAACCAAAAGGCATTTTATCATACATAAAAGTACCCCAAGGGGTAGTGAAATTTGTTTTCTTCTTATCTAGTTCACTTACGGCAATTTGATTATACCCAGAGAACCTGTCGATCATTGACATCCTGTTTGCCCCAACTACCTTTTCTAAAACGTGATCCATTTTGGGTAGAGGGTAGTTATCTTTAAGGGAGGACTTATTTAGATTTCTAAATTCCACACACAGTCTGATCTCCCCACACTTCTTTCTGACCGGGACTAGGTTTGCTACCCAATCAGAGTATCTCAGAGGTACTATTATTTTTGCATCCAAAATATTTTTAACTTCCTTTTCGACCACAGGCAATACAATAGGGTTGATCTATCTGAGTTTTTGTCGAAAGGGTTTGACACCAAGTTTTAGAGGTATCTTGTGTTCAATCACAATGTTGTCGTATGTTCTCAGCTCTTTGTAAGACCAAGCGAAAACATCTTTATATTGTCCGAGCAATTCTTTATACTTTCTTTTTACCTTAGGAGGGAGGTACTTTGATATTTTTACCATCCTAGGTTCTTCTTTGTTCCCTACATCGCAGTCTTCAACCTCCTCTGGTTGGGGTTGCAGGGTGGATTTCAAGGGTATGTCATTCTGATCGAATAATCTCTCTAGGGGAATTAGTCCTTTCGGAATCTGATTGTTCTTTAGAACCAGCATGCGATGATTTGCAATCTTTTCCCGGAACTCTTGAGGATCCTCTCCTTCTTGCATGATCCATATGTGATCATTTTGATTCTCTTGATCAATGTGAGTTTCAGAGAAGTCGCCCATTGCTTCGAGGAATTTCCTAATCTGTTCATCATCCTCGAAAACCTGCCAGTGTTGTCTGTTGTTCGGGATGGATGGTATGTGCCTTACCTCTATGTGGTATTTTAATTTAAAAGATATAGGGGGAGCGAAAGTCGAGGCTGCCTTGGCTAATGAATTGGCCTGCAAATTTTCGGCACGTGGGATGAAGTGGATATTCACAGATGAGAAGAAATTTTCCATTAGATCCCAGGCACAATTTATGTACGATCTCAATCTCGGGTGCTTTTCCTGGTATTGTCGATTTATCTGTTTGACTATCAACTCTGTGTCTCCATATACTTCCAGGTTCTTTATGTTCAGCTTCCTGGCAGCTTCCAATCCTAATATTAAGGCTTCATACTCACATACATTGTTGGTGTAGTCTATATCCCATTGAAGCCAGTAAGAGAAGGGGACAACAATTTTTTTTCCAGGTGCCACAAAAAGTACCCCTGCACCTACTCCTTCACATGACAGGGCACCATCAAAAAACATTTTCCAGATCCCAGTGCTATGCATATTTTCTGATTCTTTCTCATCTATGTAATTTTCTTCTGCGCAGCTATCTATACCGTCATCAAAAGACAAAATACAATTTCCTAGATCTTGATCAGCAATGTAAACAAGAAAATTGTTAGGATTTAGAGGATCTCTCACTGTATAGGCTAACCTTGTTTCCTTGTATAACTGAGTAAGTTGTCCACCAAACACAGGAATTGTGGCATAAGTCATGTCCAGTTGGAGGGACCCCCCAAGTTTGGCTCCCCATGGCCTTGATAGTAGTAAGCCATACTTTGGGGGGATATCAACAATAACTACATCCATCAGGACGCTCTTGACTGGGACCTGTGCAAGGGTGACTACTAAATCTTTTATCATACCCATGCACTTAAATCTTCTTGAATCGAAAGAGCAGAGATCTCCATAAGGTCTGGTGATCTCGAGGCCTAGTCTATCCACAATAGTTTTGGGCATCACATTATGTGAAGCTCCAGAGTCTAGCATGCAGTTATGCAGTAGTCGATCATGCACATTTAGGGTGCTATAGAAAGGAGCGACGGTGTCTGTGGCACCCTCGAAGTGTGGACCAAAAGTGATATTGGACTTATCGTCTTCCAATTTTATCACGTCAGATTGACTTTCTTGATCTGAACAATCTATCACTTTGGTTATCTGCTTACGATATGCAGGATTCTTTGCTAATTCAACCAGAGGGATCGATATTTTGATCCTATTTATCTCATTTTCAAAACTAAAACCACCACTACCTTTGTTCATTTCTCTGGTTGAAATCGCAGACTCTCTCTTCTAAAACTTATTTTTCTGAGCTGATTTATTACTCATGAGTTTATTTACCGGTGTGGGTGCCTCAGCTATCTTGGTTTCCCTTGTTTGGGTTTCAACCTCCTTGGTTTTAAGATCCAACAAGTCTACCCCTTTTATTTTGTTAGTAGATGTTTCGGTCTCTTTTGGGGCTGGTACGTATATTTCACCTCTAGGGAGAATTTTCTTGGGTTGAGGAATCAACGCAGATTTGTTTTTAGACCTCAGGTTATATCTAGGTTGGACTTCGACCATTATTGAATCAGTTACTTCTTGATAGTCAGGGACATCTATATTGTTTATGTCATCATTTGTATTTGAGGATTGTTGTGTGTTTAAAGACTTCTCATAATCTTCTTTAGTTACATAAGGCTGAGTGCAGTCGTCACCCAAATTTGTCACATCTTCTTCCAGACCCTCGAAATCTTCCAGGTCATTTCCTCCTATAAATTTTTCATTTTTTAAAGGGGTTTGAATTTTCTGATCTTCATTTTTAGTCTGTCTTTGTTGATTTTGAAGATTGGGGTTTCTCCTGAATTCCCTTTTAATGAAAGGATCAGCCCTAGATTGATCCAACTCCATCCTAGAAATTTTATTTGACAATTCCTTAATTATCCTAGCCATATCATCCATTTTGTCGTATGTGGATCTATTAGACCCTAAGGTTCCGACTTGTTCCCTGAAACGTCTGGTTTCTCGGTTTCCCGTTTCTACCTTAGCTTTCAATTTGCCATAATCCATCATGTTAGATTTGATTTCCACAGCATCATCCTGCATTCGAGTTAAGGTAGCCCCTCTTCTTTCTCTTAAGAGAAGGGAAAAATTGGGTTCGAAAGCTCCCGTGAAGGTTACTTTGGCTATAGGTTGGGATGGTTTAACTTCGGTTGGGATTTTATTATACAGCTTATTAAATCTTTGAATAAATTCCATAATTGTTTCCGAATTCTTTTTCTTTAAAGATCCAAACTCGGTCAAATAATACAAGTGGTCTTTCCTTTCGCCCCACTGTCTAAGGAAGGTGTCTTCTAGGGCATCGTAGGATAATATTGATCCTGCGAGCAGGATTCGAAACCAGGTTCGTACCTATCCTTCGAAATTTTGAACAAACAACCTCGAATACATGTCTTCATGCTCGAGACCTAGGATATTCGCGAACTGATCAAAAAAATTTATATGTTCGGCTGCGGTCAAGTCTCCTTCTTCTATAAACTTAGGTAGGTTTTTTATATAATTTTCAGGAAGGTCATGAAGAGGGACAAGTAGAACCAAAGGCACATATCTTGCAGCCACTTTAGCGAAAAATCTGGGAGGGGGGAGAGGCCCTTGGCCTCCTACTCCTCCTCATGGAGCCCCACCACCTCCGAAAACCACTCCACCTCCTCCTCCAGCGGCTGCCATTGGTACTGCTGGATAGGGAAACGGTGTATTGTATAGAGGGTTTTGGAACACTAAAAGCGAATCTTTAGCTTCTTTGTGAGACGAGAAAACCAAAGACGGGTGGTAAGTGATGTGAGGACTTGGCTCTTCACACTTGCAAGAAATGTAATTAGGGGAACCCACGGGCGTGCAATATGAGTGTAAGGTATACTCTCTGAGATCTGGTGAGGTTGTGAGATCTAACTGAAAAGTTGGCGGGATATCGATCTACGATAAATCCACTGCAGGGCTTTTACCTCTGCATGTGTCAGCAATTACCGAACGGGTTTCACTTTTAATCTCAGAGAGATCTAAAGTTGGATTGATGGTTTCGGGAGAGGAACTGTGCGAAGTTGAAGGTTCAAATGAACTCTTGACCTTGGGTTGTGGGTACTTAAGCTGGTAGACTACAGTAGTTGGCTTAAGGGGACCTCTAGTTTTCAGTATTTTTTCGGGATCGAAAACAGGCGTGGTATGTTTTCCCTTTGGGTTTTGTCTGGTATTCTTTCGACCAGATGCCAACTGATTTTAAACGTGGAGTCGCCAAGTGAAAGATAATAAAATCCTTAATAAGGTGTTCACTCTTTGTTCACTATCAAAGGGTGAAACTTGCGAGAATGTTGTTCTTCCCAGGGAAAAGGTTTCGAAACTTCATTCCCTGGCAACGACGCCAAGAATATTTTGTTCCAGAGTCAGTACCTAAGGCTTATAAGGTACAGTGTCTAGGCATCCAAAATTGAGTGAAGAGTAATAAGGAGGAGATCATCAACCTTCGGGAAAGGAAGCTAAGGTTGATTTCCAGATTGTCGTTGTCTAGCCTCCAACTGTTCCTAGATGTTTATATCCCACTCGATCGCAACCCACGAACGCTCAAGTTCTACCCGGTTATTGGTTGTTTTAAGAATAGTATTGAAAAGGTTCAAAGTGATATGTGTTTGGTCCGATAAATCGGGCTCAATGTTAGGTTGTCTTATAACGGGGACAGTCATAGAGGAACAATTAAAGTAAAAGAAAGTTTCAAAGTTTTAGATGTTGTCTTAATTCGATCGTATAAAAGAGAACTATATGATTTAATGTAAAAGATAAATTACAAACCAAAGGCCTTTTCCTGTAACTGTGTTATCTAGTAAATAAGTGGTGTGTGTGAAAATGTGAGAAAAACATAAAGCCATTTATAATACGAGGCTCCTATCAAGGGAGAATGTCGCCCTGTAAATAGAAGAAGAAAAAGGTGAGAAGAAATCTGACGAATGTATAAATTATGAAAATCTAATGAGTCCACAGGTCTTGTACCTACTGATAGCCGATACAGAGGAAAAACTATAAACTATATAGATAATTAAAATTAATCACCACAGTAGAGGTTTTACTAAATTGCAGTGTAACATTCATCAAACATATATGTGCGAAATGAAATTGAACAAGAAATTAGAGAGGAAACAAACTCATAACACAGTCTTGACGGAATCAAGAGTCTTTGGATTGCTTTGTATTAATATTCAAAAATGAGAGTCTCTATTACAATCGACCAAAATAGGTCCAGCCTCTGTTCTTTCTTCAAAAGGTATATTTATACAAATTTCTATAGTCTGGAATCTCAATCGTTCCATAGGTTTTTGGTTACAACAAAGGAGATTAAACATTTCAGTTATTTATTTGGTACCAGAAGCCTGTCTCTTCGCATGCTCTGTGAAAATGACACACTTCTCCACCAGCTGGGATATCAATCTAGAAGGTTCTTATTGATTATTGGCCTTGAAAGTGTAACAATCCTTTGCCAATTTTGGCAATTTTCCTTCCACCTGTTGGTCTTTGGCGTTGATAGAACATAATTGTACACTCGGTTTAATTAGACATTTATCTATTTGGACTATGTCCATCTAGGTCATTTGTGATATTTCAACCAATTCTCTTTCTTCATTTTCCTTGATCTTGAGTAGATTCTTGACTGTACTGATCTGGCCCAGCGTTTCAGTGATGCCTTCATCATCAGAACCCAACCAACTTCCACCTAGAAAACTGAAGGTTTCTTCACAAGATTTTCTTACCTCTCTAGCTTGTTGTCTGCCTTCAGATATGTCACGCTCCCATTCTTTCAACAAGATGTTACCTTGGGTCTACTCTGAGATAGAAAACTTGGAACTACTGCTTGTTTCCCTTCTCATCGTGGCTATAATAGCCTCCTGGAAAGCAACTCAGGCTGCCCCAACATCTTTTTCTCTGAGAGTGAGGTTTTCCAATACCCGATCAATGAGTTGGTAGTTGTTTTGAATCATTTCTACCTTAGCAAATAGACCTTGTTGGGTTGCCGACACTCTTTTTCTGATCTCTATAGCTTGGGATTGAAATATATCGATATCGATTACTTGGCTTTTGGTGAAGTCTAATTTGGTTTGTAGATACTCTATCAATTCTCCTTGTTGGCCTACCTGTATTTGACTTGTCTGAGCCATCAGATGTGTCTGTTCGAGGTCGACTTTGAGCCGCTCGATTTCCTTTTGATCAACTACTCTAGCTTGTTCCAAACATGTATTCGCTTGATCTTTGGTAGCAGCCTCTGTTGTAGCTAGTTTAGCCTCTAATGTTTTGATCAAACGATTTTTTCACTTCAGCTAATCCTTTAGGGTCCCGACTGAATATTGGTTGGCTATAGCGAAATCCCCCAATGTTCCTTCTATTTGAGTCGCAAATTCCTCCTTTTTCATAGCTCTCCCATCAGTTAAAATTTTAAATTTCTTTGATACTGTACCTACCTCTTGGTAAAGTTCTTGTTTCACAACAACCTTTCTCTTCTTATCGAAGAAGAATTCATTCGAAGGTAGCTTTTCCATTGTTATAGGCGTTAATTCTTCGTCAAAAACCCAACCTGCATCTGGGACCCCTTTCGTGAACTGTAGGGGGGTAACAGAAATGATGGGATTGCCGACCTGCTTAGATGATTTCCCTGGAGTAACAACCAAGGTTGGCTCGCTTGGAGGGTTGTAAGCCTCGGCTTCCTATTTTGGGCCCCCCATTTTCTCTTTCTTGTCCTGGTGTTCTTCTTGATCGGGTGTTGAATCTTTGGAACCTCCGGCTTCCATTTACTGCACCTCTACAGTCGTTGGATTCTCACCCTGTAATATTGGGGGAAGGCAGCTCCGTCGATGTTCTTGGAATTTGAAAACATCAGCCCTCTCTTCGGGCGACAGGGCTTGTATCCGAGCCAAAACCTCGTCATAAGATCTTGCGCCTCGAAAAATGTCATCATGAGGCGAATTCTCATGCTCAAATATTTTAAGACCACAACTAGCCAAGTGATTACTCACGACCCTGTGTGGATCATGTTTCTTGAATTCGATGTGAACCAATTTAATATCTTCCAAGGTTGTTGCCTCGGCCTTTGCATGCCCAAAATCTAATAAAGAATAGGTAGTTAAATGAATGGGGAAAGGTGGCCATACCTTTTTTGAAAACCCTTTAAGCTCTTTTCTTATGCCACCAATCACGGTTTGTGTAGCGATATTGCGACAAGCCAGCCTATCGGGTATAAATAATGGTAGAGCATGTGGAGGGACAGAAGCATCGAAAACCCTGATGTATGAAAAATCTTCCTCCACATACCAGTTGGCCACACTGCTCAAATTGACCGCGATGCTATCTGAGATCCTGGGTGGTGGATTACCGAAGATGGTGACATGCATCGGTACCATTACCCAATTGAAAATTTCATATATGAAATCTGAAGCCTTGTCCTCCCAAATATTTGAATGGTAGATGTGGATAGGCTCAGCATCCGATGGAGCCCAGCTCCATCTCATTAAGGGAAAATCCTTCATGAAACACATGGCGTCCATGATGTATGCAAACATAAAGAATGAAGCAGCTTTCCCGCTCGCCCTCTGCGTCCGATATTCTGTAATCCGACTGGTCAGACTATCTGAAAATAGTTTAGCCCAGTCGAAGGAACAGCCTTTCGCGACTATATGCATCAGAGGCACCCATGGGAGGAAAAAATGAGTGGTGTCTTCCCTCCCATACAATCTACAGGTCATCATTGCTATGTATTTGAACTGTGGTTCCAAAGAAGATATGGAATAAATTTCGTTGCTATCGGCCCTGAACTTCACGGGGTGTGAGACCCAATCCTTGATCAAATCAGATAATCTTTTGTCATATTGCTCACATTCCTTCTATTTAAAATCCTCCAGAAACTTAGCATTGTATGTGAAGTTCGACGTGGGTGGAAACTTGTACATCGCCTGTAATTGTTCTAGTCTAAAAGTCCCAATAGTGACCTTCTTCTCGTTGATGATGGTTCTAGTCGAGATATCTACATGGTCTAGCACCCATCGGATCATGTCATAGTAATGAAGAAGACGTGGTTTCGTCGCTACTTTATGCATTTCTTCTTGGATGACAATCTTGTATTTGGTGACCAAGTCATCCTTCTCATTATCACTGGAGTCATCTAAACAGTTCACCAACTCAGGCTGCAGAACCTCGGAAATGTATGACCAATTTCTAATAGAATCGACGCTTCAGGGTGAAGTATCAGAAACGTTATCTGAGCCTTGCCCTGAAATCTCAGCACTTGCGTTGGACGCTTTTCGTGGGGCCATGATGGGGGATTCTAATTTAGCTCTCCTGCAATAAAAATATGTATACATACAGAAATCAGTTTGTTGAGGAAAACTTCACTGCGTCAAATAGAAATGAGCTTTGTGACGCTGAAGAAAAAATCTATATCTTCGACCATTTAAAACCTCAACGTCTTTATGAACAGAACGGTCAAATCATTTTTATAGACAGATTTAGCAATAAAAACCATATCCTTACATGTCGCTTCGCCTCATTCCCAATTAATGCCATAAATTTCGACGGTTCGCGACACAAGTTGGCACAAGGAAAATTTAAATTTACCTCGTAGACTGTGCATATTATTATTTTCATTAAACACTGATTAAGCTGGCTTAGTTTCTTTAATTAGGTTTTCTTAAACTTTAATCAACCTTTCGACATTCTCCGTATCAGAATATTTCACTCTAACCTTTTGAGCCTCTAAAACCCGAGATCGTGATGATTAGATTTAGTTAAGAAAGAACGTAAATAGGATTATGTGTTTAATTAATCATGTTTTAATTTATATAGCGACTTCGCGACCCGGGGCTTCGAAGGTATAGTTTCCAGGAGGAGCGTATGCCGAGTCGCGAAATCCCGATAGACTTTAACCATGGTCAAAACTAAACACCCCTGACACTAACCCGAGTTTCTTATGTAAAAATCTCGCAGCTTCGCCTATCGAAGTTATGACAGTAATGTTTTTGGAGAGAGTGAACGCTGAGATGCGAAATCCTGACAGCACTTGACTTGGGTTTAGGGAATTTTACTCTCGGCTTTAACCTGAGGTGAGATTTTAAATACTTATCGTGACCTTGCACATCGGGGCTTGTAAATCTTGTGACTTGTAACTCCCGAAGCACGATATCCCAAGGTACAAAAAGTAAAAACTTTCGTTTAATGATAAAAGGTGGTGACTTATGAAACATAGCATTCTTCATTATTTCGCATGTCGGGACTACTGAGATTTTTAGTAGGTAAATTTCACGAAGAGAAAGAGAACTTAAAGACCAACATTTGACTTTAAAAATTACATTTAAACCAGTTTAAAAAGGCGGCTCGAACAATATGGCTGCACAATGTGCTTTATATCATGGAAGGTGTAAGGCATAACACGTTGAAACGTTGCGTCGGCATTCTTTAAACCGAATGGAAGTTTCTGGTAGGCGAAATTTCCCCAAGGACAAATAAAAGCGGTCTTGTGTTGGTCCGCGGATATGATATTGATTTGATTATATCCGGAGAAACCATCCATTAGAGAGAAGATTTCACTTTCGGCACAATTGTCGACGATCTGGTCAACGAAGGGGGTAGGAAAGTTGTCTTTAGGACAAGCTTTGTTAATGTCTCTATAATCAATGCATATGCGAATCATGCCTTGCTTCTTGTTAATCAGAACAAGATTGTAAACCTAGTCAGTTAGAGCCACCAGGTAAATAAATCCATCCTTAAGAAGTTTCTCAACTTCAATCTTGATAGCGGTTGCTTTACGTGGGTGGACCGGACGAAGTCGTTTCCGGACGGGTTTAGCACCCGGGTATGTCTTAATTTCATGTACCACAATGTCGAGGTCAATACCCGACATTTATTCATAGCTCCATGCGAAGACGTCATGAAATTCTTGGAAAAGAGACTTGTAGGTGACAACTTCGTCATGGGAACAGGAATCTCCAATATGCACATTTTCGACAACTCCAGGTTTTATGGATATGTCGAGGGGGAGGGTGGGTGAGATATTACTTAAGTTCCCTTCATAGAACATATCATGTGTAGACTCAGGAATGGTAGAAATTATGACAATGGTCGACGGGGTCAAGATTCGTTGGTAACCCTCGATGGTGTGTTGTTCCAGGAAGAGGATGGAACGATGATGTCCATTGTCCCAAGGGGTGTCTTCCATGGACATAACAGACATAATCATCTCACGAAATGGATCCAGAGATAAATCACCAAGAGAAGGGGTAGAATGGGTTATCAATTGAATGGCTTGATAAGTGAATTTGACCGGACTCAAAGGCATTTTGTCGTCATAACGAAGATGATCGTCGGGGTTGGGTACCATCCACGGGTCGTAAGATGCAGGGGTTCCATGAACAGAGGTGGAGATCATGTTGATCGAGGCGACAAACGAACGTGGAACATCGGGTGGTGGGATGGGGAAAGTAACCATCAAAGAGGAATCTTTAAGAAGACCCACACCGACGTTCTCATATCCAGGGGGGGTTTGCAATGAAAGGTATGTTGTCGGTACGTGCATCAGAGTGAAATAAGGCCAATTGGTCTACGATAACTACTTTTCCTTGATGTGGGAAATGTACGACATGGAAAAGAGTGGACACAATTGCACGCATGGAATCAATCTAGCTACGGCCAAGTAGAAGGTTGTAATCGAGAGGACCATCAAAGACCTCCACTTCAATGTTGACCATTTTTCCTTCTAACGTAATAAGAAACGAAGGGAGGACATTGTAAGGCTTAAAACCAGAGCCATTGAAGGCTTTGAGCATGTTGTGGGATTCAGTCCAAGGAGGAGAGTCGATGGCTTTCCAATAAGTAATAGACATGACACATGTCGAGGCATCCTCATCAATAACTGTTCTACAAATGTTCTTGTCGGAGACAATAACTTGTATTTGAAATGCGAGTTGAGGGGGTAACCTTGGAATGTGATCTTACAAGTCAAAAATTATTAAATTTGTATCAGTAGGATCGATTCCACCAATTTCTTTCAACAATGCCTTTCGTTGTATAGGACAACTATGAAGGACTTCGAGGGCTGACATCGTGGATGGTGCTTGGGCCAGATCTTCGACAATACTGTAGTTCTGTGCAACACATGCATGAAGATTGAAAGCATATTTTTGAACAACACCCTTTGGGGGAGGGCGAAGAACTGTATCTAGGCTCGGTCGTTCGAGATGAAGAGGATTTTTGGTAGGTGGAGTCGTGGGAGATGGTTGGACCAACGAAGGAGGTATTGCATCAACCTTCTCTTTGGAGGAAGAATAATCTTTGTCTTGAGTGGTAAGTGTGATTTCATTCTTCTTTGAATCACCTGTACACATTAAGACATAGGATGTATTGGAGGGGGAAGGTTGGTCATGAATGACCAATTGGGCCTGTTGTTGAGAAGGGAAGGGTTGTGACAACACGGCCGAAGTGGGGGTTTCGGGGTCCCTTGAAGGAACTTAGTAACATCGGCTTGTCATGGACAATCTTTAGTGTAGTGGTTATCACCACAGATAAGACAAGGGTATCGGGGTTTGCGCTTATCCTTATCATCAATAGGTGGTGTTTTGGTTTTCTCAGATTGCAGATTATTTTTATCCTCCTTGTTCTTACCCTTTCCTTTTTTGGATTTATTTTTTCCGGCGAGGGTAGATTGAACAGAGTTCACCTCAGAAGTCTTGTCAGTGGGAGGGGTAGGAGACAGAGCATTTTGAACATTAGAAGAAATTTATTTGGGGTTGGAGGTTTGGATGGAATGGGGTTGGGCATGGAAAGTGCTAATCACACTGTCAACTACATGAGAAGCAGTTGGAGTAGTTGAAGTAGCAGAAGTATAAGGACGAGGTGCGTCAGGGAGTAAGTCGTAAAGAGTACCCGTTTGTGAGTAAACGAGCTCGAGGTATTGGGCACGACTGCTTTCCTGTTCTTCTGTGACAACTCCACCCATGGTGATGTCACGAGCGATGTCATTCACAAATGATTTCATGAACCACTTTGCCAGCAACTAATCAGGAAGTTCAAGTTTGATGAGACGTCGTCTCCGTCACCACTCATGAATGTGATCAGAGATATGAGTGGCTTTGGTTTGTTTGAAAGAACTCAAAATTTCGGTTCTCGTTTTGTAGCGGATCGGTAACTGGTAGTGGGTGAGGAAAGCCATAGCAAGGGTGTTGAAGTTGGTGAAGAAGCCTCATGGTAATTCTATATACCACTTCGCGACGGAACCTGTGAGGGTTTGCTGAAAAAGCATAAACGAATAGAGTCATCCATCAAGGAGTTGGATGAGCACCAAAGGTGAAAAATCATTACATGATTGTTCGGGTCCTCTCCTAGTTTACCATCAAATTTAGGGATGTCGAATGGTAGTTTGGTCGGTATGGTGGGCCATTGAGGAGAGTGACGGATCAGATCATTTAAAATTATCGACAGATCAGGGAGGTCCAGGGTGGCTAAGAAGGGTAGTTGTCTATTCACATGTGGGTATTGGTGACTTTGGGGAGGGAGTCCCATCGGTAGACCAGTGGGACCATAAGCAGTTTTCATATAATGTGAAGATCCAGGAAGATTCGGTTGTTGGTGTGGAGGCAAGTAATTCATAGGCTTGTACCCTTGAATCGGGGTGTGGGGTTGAGCGTTTGAGCCCCAAATAGGATTAGATGTACCTGGATATGGTTGGCTTGTACTAGGGGGTATGAAGGAGCTAGCTTGAGGTTGTTTCCCCCCAGTCGAGTGAGGATTATGTTGAATAAGATAATTCCAATACTAGGCCAATGATGGAGGTATGTTTTTTCCATAGGGTGGGGTAGGTGGGGGTTTCCCTCCAATCGAGGGTTGCGTCCCAATTGGTATTTTTCCTGCAAAAGGGGATTAGGTTTGGCCTCCTTGGTGAAATTGTCCACCAACAGGAATCTGGTAATTAGGTGTGAAAGATGGGATGGTGCCACTAGGATCGGTGCCTCCAATAGAGGATGGAAGAGGTCCTCTGAAAGGGGGTCGAGGAAGTGTCTGAATGAAACTGGGAATGAGATGGTGCCCAGAAGGAGTGGAAATGCCAGGAGTCCTGGATGTGATTTGTGTAGGAGCGGGAATAGAGGCATTCAACGCATGATATCCGGGCGAAAGTGTTGGGGTGAATCTAGGAAAAAGTAGCGTGTCAATGGGAGCTTGGCTAGTCGTTGTAGTCCCGGTGAGAGGACTCATAGTATATGGAACCATTGTGTAATGGACCATTTGTAGGGGGATAATCAAGATGTGGTCGGCTGACAGAGCATCTATACCAGGAAAATAATATGCAGTAGTAAAAGGTATTGTGTCTGGATTAGAAGTTTTGGGCAACTCAGGTGTGACAGTGATATCAATGCCTGCTCCTGAGCCAAAGATATCCCATCTAAAAATGCCAGTAGTCCAAAAAGGATCTTGACCCTCAAGTCCTGTGAAAGGTCCGGTTGGTAATCCAAAAGACTAAACAACTATTTCTCCGAAAGAATTCACTCGAACAATACGTCTCTCAGAGTTGGTAGGAAGTCGGAAGTCCTCTCGAGAATTGTTAATTTGGAACCGTTCTAAAGAGTTAGTTCTTGCCACTTGTGGAGTGGCAACGTCTTGGACTTCACTCTATTAAGGAGAGCCCTCCGGTGAGTTGGTAGGCAAGGGTTGGGAACCTTCTAGATCTTCTGGGGGTAGGCCTTGCATTCTACATGAACGACATGGAGGGTCAATTGTGATCGAGTAAGGATCTTACGAAAGTAATTATATGGCCAACTTGGGTAAACAATCAACATGCGCTAGTAAAATCTAGGAAGCAAAACCAAGCAAACAAGACCTTCCAATTCCAAAGTTGCTAGTTGGTGATGAAATCCAACGTCACAATGACGAGACAAGAAGGGGTTGGGCTAGGGTGGAAAAGTTACGTTGACGACCTGCTTAACGGACTTAAACCCTGGTGCAAGCTCCCACACACAATCGTGGGTATACCCTCCAAGGAGCCCGAGTGAGTCTGGCCAACGTCAATTCCAGGTACCGTGAAGACTTACCCCATCATAGTCACCTTTTGTAAGACCCTAAGAAGATAGGTTACTAAGGTTACCACCAACAACAATGATGCCTGGGGGAACAGTCGACAGTCTTATCCACACGCAAGGGTAGGGTATCTAGCCCGAAATCAACTTGAGAGGCTTCCACTCATCATTGTGGGTATACCTTCAAGTGACCCCCATAATACGTGCAATCTCTACACTAATATCAATAAAGCAGGGTGAGTAACTCTGTCGATCTCAATGCGACCTCAGGTTTGACCCTTGTGTGAGAAGGGCTTCCCAGGACAAAATGCTGCAAATGGAATTTGACACTCCTTATCACAATATACTATTGTGTGTTTTGTGCTTTGGAGAGTGTGTCTCACTTCCTATTCCAAAGTTCTAGCCTAGCTAATGTTGGTGTAAAAGATCCCTAGAAAAAATTATTAGTTGAATTTTAAAGTTGCGCAATATTATTATAGGTTGTTGTTACGCAAAAAGGAGATAAAAATGAAACCGATGTTGTGTGAGACTCTGACCCAACAATGCGTAAATAGGGATGAATGATACAAATTTGTGTTCGATGAATCCTATTTACAGGAGGGAAAGAGAAGTTTTCTGGAACAATGCGAACTACGATGTATGATCTTCTCTAAAATGTAATATCAAACAATCATGAATAATGCAAATTCCCTATTCGTTGTCTTTCAATACTTGAATGCCAATATTTTTTGAATACAAGGGTGCTTTAAAAAGAAAAAGTCTTTAATTTTTTATTAGAAACCAAGCAACAGGGATGGAACTAAGAAAAAGTAAGTAACCAACGAAAAATAAATACACAACAAACACCCGAATCGATCTTTCAATGAAGATAAAAATAACAAACTGACAAGACCAGTCTCTTCAAATGCACATGGGTAACAATTTTCCAAGTAACAAGCAATCGAAAAGGACAATTAATCTCAACTTTTAATCCAATCAAAGGCTCCCGACCAAACAAGCACTCGGATTTCAGAATGGAAGATTATACCCTTGTTAAGAAAAGATCAAGAGGTAAAAATTGAGAAAAAATGATTAAGATCAGCTTTCAATTTTTGAAAACTAATCATTCGCGAGATTTGAAGTCAAGAAACATTCAATCACTGGCCAGAGAATTTCTTCCCAGACACACAAACAAATCTGGGCATCTGACGACACAAAAGATTTAATCCCAAAATTTTTACAAGTGAGTTTCTAGGCTAGCAGTGGGGTACCGTGCGAGAATTAAGGATTCTCGCAGGCTAGACACAGGCAGGTTGCGAGAATTTCGCACTGAACTGAACACTACGGTGAGAACTTCAGTGATTCTCACAGGCTACAGAAAGGTGTATTGCGAGAAGGTTTGTAATCAAGAAAATTTTGGAAAAATGACAGAACTTCTGAGGGAACTTTTGGATCCAGGGAGTCTGTAAGGATATCCTCAAGACTCATAGATTGATTGGGAATGAAAAATGGTAGGTCAAGACCAAATGGCCAAGAAAAAACCACCAAAATGGGTCGTGTCCCCAATGGAGTCACCAATTTTGTTACTGGATAAATCGGTAGGTGTAGACACTAACAGATCTCCCTAGATCCACCTGGATCTAGAACAAAATAGGACAGGGCATGACTCTTTCTCTAAGTTTCAATCATTGAATCTACTACCTAGAAGGAATGAATGACATACCTTTATATCACTTCCTTAGGTCTCTGTTGTTCTTTCTTCGCTCTAGTGCTCTTGTGAAATCAGGTCCAAGACAACACAAACCAACCAAAGTGAAGATAGAAAAGTATATTCATTGTCAACCTATGCATATGATCAAGGAGTTATGCAATAAAATAAGAGTGATTTTATGGGAAAGGGACATGTCGTTGTATTATATTAAATGAAAGTAGAAGATACAAATGAATCGCCTTGATGTCGCAATCTTCCTTTCAGTGACCCTTGGTTCCAACACACACACTTGCTCTACATTTGCATGAAGAAGATCCAATACAACTTGATAGACCAAATAGAGTCTTCAAGCTTCTATCCAAGCAGAGTTCTTCACACAATTCTTTCACCAATTCTTCATTCAATCTTTCTTAACCTTTTCCATGATAAACCTTTCAATATATAGGATAAGGAAAGATGGTTAAATGGATGAGGATGATTCCACCAAATCTGAGAAGTCAGTAGGATGCCAACCATGTGAATTCCAACTCATTTTCTAAAAGATTCCCTTCTAGAACCTTTGTGACCTTTTCTCTTTTCCAAGCTTAAAAACAGGTTCGCACCCTACCTATAGAGCAGACTGCGAACAGTTTTCACCCAAAGTATGGGTTGCCTACGAGAATCAAGGATTTTTTCACCCTATAACATAGGCAACCTGCGAACTCATCTTAAAAATGTGTTTTTTTGGAAGCAGATAGCAATCACTTTTCTCAGGAAAAAAGTTCTTGTGGGAGCCTGAATACATCACTGTAGGGACATCACCAGAGTGACCAAAATAATGTGTAACATTTATCTTTGAGAAGAGGTGTGGCTGCTACATGCATCCATCTGAGTAGAATGATTTTAATGAGGCTCCAAAGGCCTTTTTAACATTACTCGTGAATTCCAAAACCCTAGACATCCAAAAACCTAACCCTAGGAGATGAAATGCCAAAAGTTATGTGGGCCCCTATGGGCAAGTTGGTACCTCAACTTCTCGGGGTCGTAAATTTTGCATACGAACTCCATTTTAGGTGCATGATAGCCCATTGGAAAGGTTTTTTTGAGAAATATGCATATTCCATCAACTCTGACTCCATCTATAGTTTGAATATGGTGAGCCAAAAAAATATTGTTTAGGGCCCTAAAACAACCCTAGAAGTACAACAAGATGTGTTGACATGAAAAAATACAAAATAATACAGTTGGATTAGGTGGGAGGCCACCAATATCCACCTGGAAGATGTGTAGGGCTTCAAATAGTCCTGGAAGTGTATAACCCACAATTACAAAGAAGTACAAAAGAATGCGTTGAACTAAAAATTGTCAAGAGGAGCCAGTTGGAATAAGTGGGTGGCCACCAATATCCACCTAGATCAAGTGATGCATCCCTTGTCCACTCCCTTTAAACGTCAAAGTCATCAAGGGCCATAGGAACAAGAATACAAGTAATGGAGGAGAAATTTTGGTTGGTAGCATCCATGTTTCCCTTATCAATAGAGAAATTGAGACATCTTAAATGATGGGAAATTTCATCCTTTGCCTCCACTCTGAAGCTCCTATAAAATATCCCAACCAACTGGCTTAGGAAAAAACAATAAATGCCACAATGCCTTCCATAATTCCTTTCACATACCTTAATCATTGCATTGAGTATATGAGGTTCATTCTCCCTTTCTTCAAGTATAGGGACATCATGGAGGATTCTTTGTTGTCTCATCCCATAAAATTAGGTATGGTTCTTAGGCTATCACCCTCACATTTATCACCTATCCTCTCACGGCCTCATGTCCTGCTAGCTCACACGACCCTCATCAATGTCTCCTCATTAAGGTGGACTTAATGCTCCATTAAAATTTATTAAAGTCTCCTCCTTCACTACCAATTATTGTCCTAGCTATGTCATATCTGGGAAAACGTTTACTTTAGGTGATCATCCATCTAAATCACCTTCTCACCCAGCTGCATTAGCTAAAATTTGCACAAAACCTAGTTTGTTGTGGCTTGGCCAATAATGTCTTGTTGTCTTACCAGTTCTTCCCTCTAATAAACAATAATCTCTTCAAATTCCTAGAGCTCTTGTTTCATATCTTCAACCTTTCTTTTGGACTTATAAAAATTTTCATTCAACTATTGATTCTCCTCCCAAATCTGCACATTGAATGCCTTCAACTCCTCCATTCTTTCTCTTTGTAGATTCTTACCCATGGTCAAGTTTTCTCAACTTCTTTTTTCCTCAAATCACTCTTAGTGTCTTCAAGGTCACAGTTTCACCACTTTGATACCATATCATCCATAATCCTAGGCCTATGTCCTTAGTGATTCATCAACACCGACACTATTAACTTTTAACGTGGAAAATATATGTTCTTCAATTGTGTTAGTTTATCTCCAACCATTATGTGCTTTGTTATCTCATATTTATTGCTATTAGGTAATGGAGATATCAAAACAAAAATCTTTCATACAAGCTCACAAACACAAATATATACCCTAGAACCCACATGGGGGAAATAAACATCGAATAAGAAGCTTGCTTGGCTTCAAAGAATCTAAGTAAAAGTAGATTACACAATGTGCCCAACTAGATCTCTACTCAATCTTGTTCATGGATATCAAGGTCACAGGAAAGGAACTTTCTTCAATATGCTTCTTACACGTAGGACCATTTTGTATAACTCCTTTCCTAGGTGGAACTTCCACATGCTTAGTGTCACTGGAAGATCTAGAGGACTTCTATTGAGTGGGATCACTCATGGGAAGTAATGAATAAGGTCTCTACAGATTCATTTCTAGCCATGTTATCTAAAGAAATGAACTAGTGTATTGACCTTTTGAATGTTTATGAGTCTCATGTTAACACATGAAAAATTGTTGGATGAAGTTGTTGTCTACAATCTCCCCATCTTAACCAAATTCAATTTGTGATGGAGATCTCAAACTCACTGTTTCTTTTTTAGAATTTTAGCATGATCATGGTAGGAGAGACCCACTAGGGGAATTCTTTCAACAATTTTTTGACAACTTGAATATGGTAGATTTGGAACCCTTAAATATATGACCCACTTGCAATAATCACATAACATGGGAATATTTGTTTCTAAAGACTGGAAGGGCTCATAGACAAGGAGTACTTATTTGTGAGAGAAGGGAAATATAACCATATGTTCATATTTATTCAAATGGATATGGTGGACAAAAACTCCCCATCATGCTTCAATTTTAATCCCCATAGGATGCTATATGAGGATTACATCACTTTTTTAGAAACAATTGAAACATATTGCAACCTATAATAGAAGGATAAACTAGGGCACTACAAAGAGTTTTCTATGAATTAGAGGAATCATTAAAATCTTGGTAAAAAACCCTCTTAAGACTCTTAAAGCATACTTACAATCATGGAGGATATATTGTAAATACATAGAAGCACTTTCCCAATGGGAATCTATCTAAGTCTAATACGGTAAAACTAGTTTCATAGGAAGCGGGGAAGTGTCTCTCTTAACTTGGGAGGAGGCCAAGTGGAGGGATAATTGAGTAAGGCTACCTAGATTTAGAAGCATGATAACAATACAAAAAAAATTCTCAAGCATGCCAACTCGATGTCAAAAGCAAAGAAAATTATTTGAAAGGTGAATTATAAACAATAAGGATTAACAACTACAAATTCCAAGGACATGGTAGCAAAGGTTACATCACATTGTGGAAATATTTTTGAATAAATAACAAGAGAAAACATGAAGGGAATCTTAGCTATCTCCACCTTCTAGAATAGTGTTTAACAAAGAGAAAAAAACAACCTTAATTTCTCCTCTTGACTCAAAGGAATTGCATGAGATGCTTAAATCCTTCCAACATGAAAAATCTCCAAGTCTAGATGGATGGAAAGTGGATTTATTCATAGGCTTTTGTGATCTATTGGGTCAATAATTGGTGTATGTTTTGTAGGAATCCATTTCAAGAGGTAATATCTAGGAAGCTTTCAATGCTACCTTCATTGAAATTATACCTAAAGTTTACAATACCAAATCCTTTAAGCGATTCAAGCCAATTTCATGGTGTAGTTGTATTTGTGCTCTTAGTTCAAAACCTATTCTATTAGATACAACATATGGGGGGTATTTTGGGCACTTGGAGGGGATAATTATTCAAGATGTCATGGGAGTATCACAAGAAACACTTAACAATATTAAATCCAAAAGGTTGCTTGCATTTGTATTGAAGTTTGTCTTATCTTTGACATACATTGATAGGAAAAAAATGGTGTGCATTATAATGATTGTGATGCAAGTGGGTTTCAATCGCCCATCTATCAATTGGGTTGATGAGGGTTTCACCACATTTGTTTTTAGTGTCCTTGTCAATTGGGTTTCCTTTCCTTTCTTTAGAGTCTTTGGTGAGTTAAAACAAGGTTGTCCTCTTTCCACCATTTTTTTTCTACCATTGACATAAGGTATTCGCATGTATATCACTCAACAAATAAAGAAGGCACATTGAAAGGTCTAAAGGTATTAAGAAATATTCACACCTCTCGCATTCTATTTTTCAATGACATCTTAATATTTGGAAATGGATCGACAAAAGAGGAAAATATATATGCCTAAATGTTGAAATCATTTAGTTATGCTACGTGAATGGAAATAAATGTTCATAAATTCACAATCTCCTTTAATTTGGTTGATTAGGTTTAGATTCAAATTATTTCCAAGTTCACACCTTACTCCATGATGGATTTTGAAAACAAGACAAGGTACCTAGGATTTGAATAAAATCCTAGTGACCATCATGTTGGAGACTAGATTTGCCTATATGATGAGATTGAAAAAGGGATCTCTTCGTGACATCATAAATGGGTTTATATCAATGGTAGGATCACTCTCTTCAAGAGTGTATTTGAATCTATTTCGTTGTATTAGATGAAAATTGCACTTATTTATAAGTCTATCCTTGACAAGATAAGAATAAAAAAATAGATTCCTTCAAGGTGGTAGTAAGGACAAGTATGGCACACCATTTGTTAAATGGTAGATACTAGCCAAACCAAAGTCATTGGATGGTTGGGTAACAACAAATTTTACTAACTTTTCAATGGCTTTGGAAGCTAGAGATATATGAATGGTGGTAAATACAAAGGATTATGGAAACAAATAATTTATCAAAAGTACATGTATACCCTGAGTTTGATGGAGTATATTATATCCCCTACTAAGATATCTTATGGGAAATCTATCATTCAAAAAGAAATCGCTTAGTCCCTAGACACTGTAGGAGATCACTTTCTATGATCCAATAATGAGAAGGCCAATGGAGATTCAAATGGAAGGAAGCATAATTTTTTGGTTTAGCAGGTCATTTAGCAAAGGACTCAAATGTCTACATGGAACTACTAAGGAGGGTTTTTACAAGACTATTGACAAACATGCTGGACTTATATGGGGCACAAATAAGGAATTTAGAGTTTTCAATGTGAATAAGGGTTGACATGTTACTTTTCTTCATGAAATGAATAATGAGCCCAAGTGGTGTTGGAGCTTGATTTGAAAACTCAATCCTCCCACAAAGGCAAGGTTCTCCTCTAGCTTGTACTGAATAACAATTTCTTTGCTTAGGAAATTTGATGAGAATAGTGTGCATGGGCCAGGAATTTGTAGTTATGCATGGAATGTAGTGAATATATTCTACATATGTTCTTCTCATGCCACTTTATAAGGGAAGTTTATGATGCTATAAAGAGAATAATTGGCGGTAAAGGAGAATGGATGGGTGAATCAATGTAAAAGGTTGATGGAAACATGCAATTTGGTAGGGATACAAATAGAAACTGATATTCCCTTCTCCTTTTTTTTTATATGGCCTGTATGGTTCCGAAGTAATGCAACCATATTTGAGGATAGGTTCTCTTCCTCATCTCTATTATGATACAAAATATAAAGATCTTTTCTTCCTATCAACTTTCACGAGAAACCTAGGTCTTTCATAAATGTTATGGATTTTCAAGTGGAGTATCATCATTCCCATGGGTTTTATCCTTTAAGGGAAACATAGGTGGTAGTGGAGTTGGAGGCCTTTTATTATAGATGAAAACATGTGACTTTTTTTTATATATTGGGTATAAGTAGAGGACCCAACATCTTTGCATAAATAAGGGTAGGTTGTATGCTTATGATGATTGCATTAGAATGCAATGTCACCTCTCTCATAGTATATGGTGATTCCAAAATGGTGATATATTTGATTGAAGGAAAATTTTAGGCACATAACGTCAACATTAGGTATGTCTTTCAGTGGGAAAAATAAGTATCCACCTCTTTTCAGAAGCATATATTTTAAGCACACCTAGAGGAAAAATAACGGTGTTGTTGACAAGGAGTTTGTAAATGAAATTGTTGTTCTTAGTGATAGAGTATTGATGATAGAAACTCATTTAGAGGGTACATATATGATCCAAAAAATCCTTATATGATAATTAGTTTTTAAATACATATAAACTTCTACTTTATCTTCGAAATAATAATGACCACTTGACTATTTGCAATTTACATGTGCAATACTTATCTAACCAAATACACTTTAATGATAAAAGACTTACAAATAACCGAGCACAAAATGAAAAACAATGATAATATCACATACACAAGTTTTATAACGAAGTTCACCCAATTTTGGCTACGTCTCTGGGTCCGCTTTCAATAAATACCTCTTTATTAATGCTCAAATGTTTGTGTTTTAGAATGACCTTTTTCTGCGTTTCTCAAATCTAAAAAACATAGTGTACCATTGGTTTCCGCACTCCCATTAAATAAGGAGTGAACCCCTTAACCACCATCCACAATCCATGTTATGTCTTAATTATTTGTTATGCGGGTCCCTAACAAACCTGCACTTGTAGACGAATTGGTTAAGTGTTGGCGCATATTTGTGGCGGGTCGAGGGTTCGAGCCCCACCGACCATCAATCTATTCGTTGTTTTTGTTGGTATATGGTTATAAAACCATATATTACATATATATATCACATATGGTTTTAACTCCCCGCGGAACATACGGTGGTCACAGTTATATGATATACACCATAGAACTATGGATCAAGGGCTTAGGCCCTCGACCATTTTGCTGCCACTTATTATGATATGTAAGTTCAAATAAAAATGACACCCACTATGGTTAAGTAAATATCGTGTGGCGCATTGGTAGTGGAGAATTTGGTAAGGTTTATGGAGGTTTCAGGTTCGACCCTCGTTGACTCCATAATTTTGGTAAACCATGACCATTAATGGCCAATGGGAGGTCGCCATGTAGTGGCCTCTCATTGGTCTACCCTCCCACATGTCAATTGATGATTAGTCCACCTAGAGGTACGGATGTTGAGTCACTTACCAACACATTTTTTGCATGCTTGTGCCAAGTGTTACCCTTGTATTTTTGGCACGTGTCACCCCTTTTGATTCCATTCCCTTAGACCTTTGACTTTTGCCCCCGGTTTGACTTGAACTTTGATTGGTCATAACTTTTGCATACGAACTCCATTTTAGGCGATTTTCGTGTCATTGGAAAGATATCGTTGAGATCTACGCATTTATAGAATTTTTGAGAGAATTTGGGATGATTGAATTTTGATCATTTTTTAACTATTATGGACCTTTGTGGATGTTCCAAATCTTCTTGGACCTCTGTGAGAATTATTGGATCCTCTTGGATCATTCTTTCCCATTGGAAGCCTTTTGGACCACCAATTTTTTTTTATTAATCAACTACTAAGTGAGGGAAGAGTTCCCTCACCCTTTTGATATCCATCCATTTTTCTTTACTTGGTTTTGCCCCATTAAGACCAACTCAAATATATTCCACATCACCTTGCTATGAAGTCTCGATCCTTCTGTCAAGAATAATATCTTCTCGTAGCTTGTCCAAATACCCTAGAGCAAAATAATCAATTGTTGGAACCTGAATACTTTCATCTTCATCCATAATCATAGGAGGCTCATAAAGCTTCAAATTCTCAACATTTACCACTAAATACATTTGCATGTAGGATGGTAGATCTAAATAAAATGCATTAGTACCAATATTCTCCAAGATATTGAATGGACCATATTGGATTGGTCTTAGTATTTTACCTTCACCTTTCATTCTATCCTTGTTGATATGAAACCATACTTGATCATCGACTTCAAATTGATGATCAACCTGATTTATGTCATGCCTTGCCTTGTATTTGGCTTGACTTTTCTCCATTTTTTCCTGTACTGCTTGATGTACCTGTTGAATCTTTTGAATGAACCTTTTAGATTTATATGTATCATCATGTCCATCTTCTTTACTTGCTTCTCCAAAAATAAATTCCATAGGCGATTTAGGAAAGTACCCCAAACATAATTCAAAAGGAGTTTTCTGAGTAGAAGAATACATAGCATGATTATAGGCATGTTGTACATAAGGTAATTGTTCATCCCATAACTTTGGATTCTTGTTGCAGTATCCTCGGAGTAGATGTACCATTTTTTTGTTTACCACCTCTGTCTGTCCATCTGTTTGTGGATGAAAAGTTGTGCTCTTATTTAACTTAGTGTCCATGAGGTCCCATAAATGAGACCAAAATTTTCCCAAAAAGAGAGAGTCTTGATCTGATATAATAGATGTAGGAAGTCCAAAATGAACCCATACATTAGCAAGGAACATTTGTGGTGTCTACTCATCCATGACCTATTTCTTGCATGGAATCAAAATACACATCTTGTTGAACCTATCCACAACAACATATAGATAATCGTGACATGTCTTGGACATCGAAAAACCTCATATAAAATCCATGGAGATACTTTACCATGGCTGAGAAAGTACTGGAAGTGGTGTATATAACCCCAAAATTTTGTTGCTAGGCTTACTTGTCGCACACATAACACACCCTTTGATATACTTGGAAATTTTCTCATTCATTCAAGGCCACTAAAAATATCTTTGTAAGTGTGAAACTATATTAGCAACCCCAAAATGACCATAAATGAGAGATGTACGAGCTTCCCTTATTATACTTACTCTTTCATCTCTCGGTATACAAATATTTCCAAGATGATATAAAAAAAAATCGTGCATATAATAATCTGACTATAGATTGCCATGAATTAATGCATCATATACGTCTTTAAAATCATCACCATTAGTATATTGTTCTGCATAACTTTCATGAGCTAGAGGATTATATCGTAGTATTATCGATTCATTAATCATTGGTCTTGATAACATATCTGCAACCTTATTATTAATACCTTTCTTGTACTTGATTACAAGATGAAATTGTTGTAAGAAACCCATCCACGTGAAATGTCATGATTGTTGTAGCTTAGTCTATGATTGCAAATATTGTAATGGTTGATGATTTGTATGAATAATTGTCTCCTTTCCCATTAAGTAATGCTTCCATTTCTTCACACTTTGTACCAACGCATACAATTCCTTATCATGTGTTGGATAGTTAATCATAGTTTGAGTGAAAGTCTCATAATGATAACATATAGGTTTACCATGTTGCATCAATATTTCTCCCATGGCATATCCTCTTTCATCAGTCTGAATCTCAAATGGTTGTTGTAGATCTGGCAGAGACAAAACTAGTGCGATGCTTATCTTTTCCTTCAATTTCTCGAAGGCTCTCTATTGCTTTCCTCCCCATTGAAAGACATGTTTTACACTTCTTAATGCATGTAGAGGAGTTGTGATGTATGAGAAATTAGCAATGAATTTCCTATAGCATTATACTTCTCCTAAGAATCTCTTGACTTCTATGATAGTAGTTAGCTTGGGTCATCTCATAATGAATTGTAATTTTACAGGGCCTATTTTTAGCTGACCATTCCCTACAATGTAACCCAAATATACCAAAGAAGTTTTTCCAGATTCACACTTATAAATTTTGATTTACAACTTCTCCTTCTTCAAGAATTTAAAGACTGTATTGACATGATTTATATGATCATCCCATCTTCGACTAAATATCAATATATAATCTAAATAGACAATAACAAAATAATCTAAGTAGGGTCTGAACACATCATTCATTACCCTCATAAACGGTGTTGGTGCATCACATAACCCAAATGGAATAACTAACCATTCAAACAATCCTTGCTTGGTCTTGAAAGAAGTTTTCCATATGTCACCTTCCGCAATTCTAATCTGATGGTATCCACTTCTCAAATCCAACTTAGTGAAATACACAACATTATCTAATTGATCCAATAAGTCATTAATTCTGGGAAGAGGATAACAGTTATTTATCGTAATCTTGTTTAGGGATCGAAAGTCAATACACATCCTCCACGTGCAATCTTTCTTTGGAACTAATATAATAGGATAACCACATGGAGAGGAGCTTGGATCGATTATTCCTTTATCGAGCAACTCCTGAACTTGCTTCTTAATTTCTGCATTCTTGATCATTGATGACCTATACATTCCAATATTAGGAAGAGGAGCATCCTGTTGCAAATAGATTTCATGTTCAACCTCCCTCTTAGGAGGTAACCCTGTAGGTTCTTGAAACAGCTCATCATAGTTAGATATGGTGTTGATCAACTCCTTCCTATGATCTGGATCACAACCTGATAAAGCATCTGTTATATCTTCTTCTTTATGTTTCACTATCATGATAACAAAAGATTTACTTGCGCTCACGAGTCTCTTCATTTTCCCTTTGATCACTAAATAAATTTTATTTTTGATACGATGAGCTCTGAAAATATACTCAACCTTGTTCTTGAAAATATGATATTCATTCTCTTCACGATAGAATACAACCTTCATGTCAAATAGATATGGACTACCCAAGACACTGCCGCAAATGTTAAGAGGAACTCCATCTAACTCAAACTCATCAAAGAACTTAGTTGTACTAGCAAATCTAATCTTACACTATTTCATTATCAACAAATTAGCATCTTTACATGCCCATCCTAATGGATAAGGATTTTTAAGAGGTGTCATCTTCAAACCCAACTTCTTAACAATTGCTTCAAATATTAAGATAACTTGAGATCCATTGTCAAATAAAGTATATTCCTTTGTATGCTTGACTACAACTCTGACTTGAAAAAGCTCGCTTCTCTTCTTTTGATTAGTATCAATTTCCAATTTAGTGGATTGAACTAAAGAATTAGAATTGATCGTTGATATACCTTTGCTTCCCATTTCCATGATCTTAGATTCATCCATGGAATCTGACCCTAGATCTTGATGAGTTGATGCAATACTCTTTTGATTTTCTTTATCCTTGAACTTCTTCGATCATAATTCTGGATGCAGCTTCCAACACTGTGATTCGTTGTGTCTCTTTTTCTTACAGTGGGAACATGTAGGTCTTCCCTCAACTTGCTTTATTGTAGTTGATTTCTTACTCTTCCATTTTCCTTTCAATTTCTTTTGAAACTTGAATGGCTTCTTATCTTCAATTGCATGCTTACCCTTACTAGCCTCCAGATGTGTATCTTGTAAAGACACCTTATCAATGTTAGTAGGGTTAAACATTAAAATAGTGTGACGAAGATATTAGTGCATGGAACCAATATCATTCAGAAGAGTTTCATGGGTATACAACGAAATCCCTAAGGATAATGCCTTATTGTGGAATTCATGTGTGTATGCTTGAATATTATGGCCTTTAACCTTCCTTAGATGTTGCCATTGTATTTTTTTCAATTGCGTATAAGCCAGTGGATATAATTGTTTCTTATAGCCCTAGTAAAATTATCCCGAGAAGAGATTGCTTGACCCTTTTGAACAATATCAAATAACATCTTACTCTACCACCATATTAAGGTTGTTCCACTTAGTCGAAGAGAAGCTAACTGTATCCTTGTAGCTTCATCCACGATATTTTGAACCCTACAATATACCTCAGTTTTCTTGACCTAGTTGTCCAATATCTTGGCATTCAATTCTCCATCATAGGTCGACAATTCAAACTTGATGTCCAATTTTAATAAAGGCAAATTATGATCAGAATTCTTAGAGGACTTCTTTTTATTAGAAGAATTTTTAATTGCCTCATAAGGAGATGATGATGAGGATATTGAAGGGGGCTCTAAAGGTCCACCACCTTCGCCTCATCCTTCTCTTTTTACCAAAGATTCTCTAGTTACGGGCTTCTAAATTCTTCGTTGCAAAAATATCTATTATCTTTCTCATCGAGTGAAGTGTATCCATCATTTCTTCTGGAATCATGGGAGGATCTTCTCCTTCCTTTCCTTCAGAAGCCATCTTATGTTTACGAAGTCTTCGTTCAATCTCAGACTTATAACTTGCAAGCTCTCCTTTACCAAGTTTAATTCACTCGCAAAAACTTGTCAAACCGGCTCTAATACCAACTTGATCTAAAAAATCCTTAGATGTTGATTAGTTTTTAAATACATATAAACATATACTTGACCTTCGAAATAATAATGATTGCTTGACCATTTGCAATTTATATGTGAAATACTTATCTAACCAAATACGGTTTAATGATAAAAGACTTACAAATAACTGAGCACAAAATTAATAATAATGATAATATCACATACACAAGTTTGATAATGAATTTCACCCAATTTGGGCTATGTCTCTGGGTCTGCTTCCAATAGAGACCTCTTTGTTAATGCTCAAATGCTTGTGTTTTACAATGACCTTTTTCTATGTTGCTAAAACCCAAAAAATAGAGTGTACCATTGGATTCCTTGCAAAAAATCATGAAAAATGAGTATAAAGTTCTTAAAATTCCATTAAGGGACCTCTCAACATGCTTTACAATGTAGCCTCAAAGTCCTTGTACCCTCGGGCATGAACTTCAAGACATAACTCTTCATAAATGATGAGTCTATTTGTACAGTTCTTGATCCGTGCACCCATTAAATAGGGCACAAACCCCTTAACCACCATCCACAATCTGTGGTCAGCCTTAATTATTTGTTAGGTGGGTCCCTAACAAACCCACACTTGTAGCGGAATTGGTTAAGTGTTGGCACATATTTGTGGTGGGTCAGGGGTTCGAACCCCACCAACCATTGGTCTATTCATTTTTTTGTTGGTATATGGTTATAAAACCATATATTAAATATTTATATGGCATATGGTTTGAACTCCCCACAGAACATATGGTGGTCACAGTTATATGATATACACCATAGAATTATGGGTGGAGGGCTTAGGCCCTCCACCCTTTTGTCGCCACCTATTACAATATGTCAGTTCAAATAAAAATGGTGCCCACTATGGTTAACTAACTCTCGTGTGGCACGTTCATAGTGGATACTTTGGTAAGGTTTATGGAGGTCACGAGTTTGACCCCGTCGAATCCATAATTTTGGTAAACCATGACCATTAATGGCTAATGGGAGGTTGCCACGTGGAAGCCTCTCATTGGTCTACCCTGCCACATGTCAACCGACGATTAGTCCACCTGGAGGTACGGATGTTGAGTCACTTGCCAACACATTTGTTGCAAGGTCGTGCCACGAGTCACTCTTGCAGTGGTGACACATGTCACCCCTTTTGACATTGTTGACTTTGACCTTTAACTTTTGCCTCTAATTTGACTGGTCATAACTTTTTCATATGAACTCTATTTGAGGAAATTTTTGTGTTGTTGGAAAGCTATCACCAAACTCTACGCATTGATGGTGTTTTTTTTAAAGAATTTGAGATGATTGAATTCTGAGCATTTATGAACCATTCTGCACCTCTGTGGATGTTCCATGTCTTCTTGGACCTCTGTGAGCATTCTTGGATCCTCCTAGATCAATATCCAATTCCATATTTGAAACAAATATTTCAATGACATGCATTGAAACAAGTGGGTAGTACATTTTTGTTAAAATATTATTCTATAGAATAAGTAGACTTCTCTTGCTTTAGGTCACAATGGACAATTATGAGATTAGTTCCATGTGGATCCATGTAAAACAATGAGTGTCAAAATGGACAACATAAGGTTGATAATTATGCTACAACCTCCAAAAAATGGCTAGTGCCCCCATCAATTTAATATTTTCTAATAGCGAGTACAAAATGATTTTTTTTGTTGTTTCCAAACTATAAAAAGGATGCATTTTTCCACCAAAAAAATAGACACGTGTGAAAAAAAATGTCTCATAAATCTGAAAACAATTACGAAAAATGGAAAACTAAATTCTTTATAACTTTTGCATTTGGTCAATAGAATTATTGATCGAATCCTCATCACTCTCATACTTTTCCTCATCCTCCTCATCGTCAGTACCCTTGGGCCTATAATCAAAACCAAAAATCTACAAAATGATACTTGCCTTAGAACTTCATTCTTTTCCATTTCCATAGCAAGTTATATTACCTCAGTTGAGGTAGCTTACAACTTCATTAGTGCTTTCCTTGTTACACTTGATGTCTATGTGGAATTTTTGAAGATATGTGGATCACTTATGATAGAGGTAGTTATACTACTCACCCCACATCGACATAAATTGTAGAGGCTTGTGGTTAGTGTGGATACATAGGGTATATGTGAATAGTGTTAGAGAGTGTATCACTTTAATAGGCCACTAGATGTCCATGATGTGTTAGGACTACATCAACGACATAATCTGAGGTGTATGCCTTGATTCAAACGATTGTTGCAGATTTGGAAAAATGAGAACTTGTGGCATGCAGAGGTGATGCTTTAGCCCCTCAAATGTTTTTTGTTGTGCCTTTGCCAAACAGAATTGACCTCGGTTCCACCCCTATTCATCTAACTTAAGGAACAAGCAATATGAGAGAAACCCAACACAAAATCATAGTAAAATTCGAGAGGCCTAAGAAGCTACAATGCTCCAAATTACTATCTTAAGGATCAGAAATATCGAACGACATGGATCTTGGTTGGATCCAAATGCACACCATAATCATCTGTTATGTACCTTAGATATTGAATTCTTTACATGTCAAATGAACACTTCTCTAGCTTGGAATATGGCTTGCATCGCCATAGGGTGTTGAAGACATGTTGATTGTGCTTCATATGTTCTTCCTAAATTTTATTTAAGATGGGGTTGTTGTCCTTGTATATGGCCACAAAATAATTGGTGAATGCTCACAAAATATCATCCATCATCCTCATGAATGTTGCTAGTGAATTAGTCAAGTTGAAGGGTATAATATCCCACTCAAAGAGACCTTCCTTAGAATGGAAGGTCTCATTCCACATATTAATTGATTCAATTAGCACTTGGTGATATCTTGACTTGAGATCAATCTTACTAGAAAACTTAGCACCTTCTTTTGATCAAGTAGATCATCAATCAAATGGATTGTATATTGGTTCTGAACTATGATTTTATTCAACAACTCATATAGTCACGATGTATTTTCCTTCTTTCGAACCAACAAAATAAGACTCACATAGAGTGGGGAGCTTGGTCAAATGTGGCCCTTCTATATCAAATCTTGAATCTAGTGTTTGATCTACTCATTCTCAATAGGACAGTGTTTGTATACAGGGCCATTGGGTATAGGGGCACTTGATGTCAAATCAATTGCATGATTTACTGATTTCTTTGTATTCTTCCATCAATTTAGCTACCTATATTTGTGGCACAAAGGAGGGAGCTTTGTAGAGACCTTAGTAGTCATATTGATTTTCTTTGTTCCTAACCAAACCATAAAGAGGACAAATCTCTTATTTTGAGAGATTATCTTCATACACTTCTAAACAAGGAGATTGTGGTATTTGGGGTTACCTTTGGTATCCTTTAGAGTTGATCTACTAGAGTGATAATGACACTATGAGGCTTGGACAGGTAAACAACATGATGCTTCCACATATATGGTTTTCCTAAAAAAACATATATTTCCATGAAAATAAAAGAAGTGTTACCCTCAGAAAATTTAACCATCTCTCAAAAGTTTTTCATCTATCTTTCCCACAAAAAAGGAATATCTAAATTAACTTGTACATTGAAGGGTCTTACTCTTCCAAAACAACTACTTGTTGAAAGTGTTATCAAGCCAATTTGACCATTATTTCCCCCTCAAGGGAAAATACTTCCAGACCACCCTCTCAAGGGTGTGATTTTGTTTCTTGGATGAGATTTCCTGCTCATCTCTACCAATTCAAACTTGTTCTTACAATTCTTCCATCAGATACAAGAGGATCCATTCACTCATAACTCATGTGTTTTTTAGATGAGTCCACCATGGTATATCAACTCCTATGCCTTACACCTCAAATGTTATGTGCACTCACAAATGGTACTCCATGCATGATCTCTAATTAAATTGATGTGTTATGTTCTCGCACGTGGGTTTCTTTCTTAGACATGGTGTGATGGTTTATTACCTAGTTGTCAACATAATAAACATTAGGTTTGATCTAATAACACTTCTTAACAATAACAATTTTATTATTTTGTCTTGTTGTACCATGGGGGAACATAATTATCTTTAGATAAGTGTCATCATTACTTGGCTCAAGTCGTACTACTAGTAATTTGGTTGAATTAGTGTTCTTCTTATCCTAACTATACCTAACACTTTCTATTTTTTCCCTTTCACTTCCATCTCTTTCATAAAAAAGGTATTATCCTCGTTTATGTTTTACTTATCATATGTCATCCAACAAGGTTTAGTTAAGAAAATTGAAGATCAATTGTAAGTATAAGTCAAATAAAGCCAAAAAACAGTAGAGGTGAAGAGCATGAAAGAAAAAAGATGAAAAAATAACAAAGCTAGAGCTATGCTACCTCATTAAATAGGCTCAACCCCTAAGTCCTATGCTAAAAATGCATATATAAAGAAATGAGTAGGAAATAAAAAAAAAAATACAAAAAGGGTTAATGAATAAAGTGACAAGGTGGTAACTCTAAGAAAAGCTCGCTTGTTATGATCCAACGCCTTAAAAATGACAAAAATTCAATGAATACAGTCCACTTCAAGGGGGAGACCTCCTTTTACAATATATCCAATTCATAATACAAGATGAGATGAGATAAAATATCCTAAGACTAGGTCTCCTTGGTATATATATAGGAGACAAAGGGTACAATTATAATGAAAATGTTAGGGACTTAACCCCTCACATAGGTAGAACAATGTATTCTGATGTAATAAAGGTCAATATTAATAAGGCCTTACAATAAAGTAGAATAAGTCGAATGTAAGAAGACCTAATAGAAGCTTATGCTTCTAGAAGGATCTTCCTCTAGATGGTTCTATTGATCGACATATTTAGTATGTATAGGAGTCGAGGGTATGCGAACCCTAGCTTGGATATTATTGTAATAGAGTTATGCTCGACTAGAGGTTGCCCCCTCGAAGAGGCCCGTGAACATTGCTCTCAGTAATTGAAGTGCTCGTTCTGGTGTTATTCTGTTATCATTCCAATATTATTGTGGTGTTATTCTGGTTATATTGTTGTTCATCTTCCATTTCTAGCATTTTATTTATGTTCTGCGTGCTTTTTATATCTGGAATATTACAAGTGGTATCAAAGCACTTTCCTTGGCAGAAAATTGTGGGTTAATTTTTTTCAGGGTAGAAACATATTCCGACGTCTTTAAGCCACAAATATTTGTCGTTACGCGCATAAACCCATGGTTGAGGGATTCATACATGCAGGAAATACAAGTGGTTCTTAAGCGCACATCTGTTGGTTGCCCTTGTAATCCCTGTTGGTACCCCTTCGAGTGGTAGCGCATCAAACAACACCTGTGTACGGATCGACCTAGATTTCCTGAAGCCCTCTTTAGATAAATCGATTGGTCGCCTGACTGTTATAGTGCCACCGACAAAAAAACTCGAGAAGATACTCTCTAGTACCTGGGTAGTTGGTTAGTACGACTAAGGGCACAGTCTAGCCTCCTTAGTTAGTTCCCTGAGATATTGGGTCGAGTACTACTGTTGGACCTCGTACGTATATCAGAGAGCTATAACACAGGGCAAACCCTTGTTTGTAGAACCCTTGAATACCTAACCCTTGGGGACGAAAACAAAAAAAAAAATTAAAACAAACAAGATCTATTGTCGCACAACTGTGTTTGGGTTTCCAAATCACTACACATTTCTTCCTGGTTAAGCATTTGGGCATTTCATCACTGCAGTATTCTTCAAACCGGAGTATAACTCCGTAGGTGAAAAAAAAAATTCTGGAAATTTTTGCACCATTATTTGAGACATATTCCATTGGATTTATCTCTTCATCCTTATCACATTCATACATATCATTTTTCAGCAATTTTTTTTACCCCGCCCGCCTCGTTTCGGTTCCCTCATCATCATGGCCCATACCCATAGCCAAGACTTGGAAGATCGCCTCAATACCTTGCAATCTGATTTCACAGAGACCCAACAAGAAGTGAAACAGTGCAGTGCCAATGTTGTCACCATCAATACAACCATGCAATCCTCCATCACCGCCTCAATCGAGGAACTCAAACTAGACATGACTACCCAACTTGAATCTATCATTTCGGTGATCTGCACCAAGCTGCATATCCCTGCAGATAACCCTTTATCTGACCCACCTCCACATACCAAAGCTGAAACTTCCTCTCATTCCCATAATTCTCAGCCCCATCACTTTCAGCATGACCTACGCCTTTCGTGAGTGGATGTGACCAAATTTGATGGCTCAGATCCCACTGGTTGGTTAACCCAAATGGAACATTATTTCTCTTTATACGACATTACAAATGACTTGGCCAAACTCTGGTATGGTGTTCTCCATCTAGATAAAGAACGTTGGCAATGGTGGCAATGGAGAAAAACTTCTCGTCAAGGGTATATTGCTTGGACACACTTTGTGGGAGAGCCTTATGAATGCTTTGACACTGACACCAACCATTTAGGACGTTTGACAAAGTTGAAACAATTTGGAACAGAGGAATACTTTATAGCTACTTTTGAGCCCCTGGCTTTTTGGACAGAGGGCATGTCTGATGCCTTTTTCCAAGAATGTTTTATCAGTGGCCTTAAGGATGAGATTTGTGCCCATGTCCTCATGGCTCGGCCTCAGAGTTGGGTGGAGGCTACTAAAAGAGATAAATAAGAACAACAAGTTGTATCTTATCAAAACCGGAAACCCTCCTTTATTCCTCACACTAAACCAGTAAATCCCACTACTCCCTCTGCTCCACTAAAGATCCAAAAATTGACCAAGGATGAAATGGTTGAACGCCAACTCGAAGGCCTTTGTTATAATTGCGATGACAAATATTTTCCAGGCCACAAGTGTAAGGAACATATATTTTTATGGCCATCTCGGAGAATGTTTTGGAAGAAGATGTTGAAACTCCCTTTGTGTCTGAGTCACCTGAAACCACAGACATAAACCCTCCCTCAAACCCTCCCGAAGTAGAACCAGTCATTTCCCTAAATGATCTAACTGGTTTCTCTATTCCCCAAACCCTCAAGCTAATTGGTTACATCAAGCATAGGAAGGTCATCATTCTGGTTGATAGTGGAAGCACCCATAATTTTATTCATCGTCGCATTACCCAAGAAACTCATTGTTATATCCATGTAGTCAATAATTTCCAAATCATGATTGCCAATGGCGTCTCCATGAAATGTGGAGGGCGTTGTGAAAATGTGTCTCCAAATTGGTGACTACCACCTAAAATCTCATATGTTTGCTATCGACATGGGCGGTTGTGACATTGTGTTGGGTGTAGACTGGATAAGGAATTTGGGTCCCATTCTCATGGATTTCAAGGAATTAACCATGAAATTCAACCAAGAGGGTAAAAAATATAAGTTCCAAGGCATCACTGTCGATTCACCGGAGATCATTAGTTCCCATCGCATGGAAAAGCTGCTAAAAAAAGGTCATTCTGGCGTTATTGCCCAACTCCATGCCATACAGGAAACTGAGACACCCTCTGTGCCGCAAGACCTCCAATCCATCTTCTATAAACATCAAGTGATCTTTTCCACTCCCCAGGGAATCCTGCCATCCCATGGTGTTCATGATCATTCCATTCCCCTTATCCCAGGAATCCTCCCTCCCAATATTCGTCCCTATCGTCACCCCTTTTCCCAAAAAAATGAAATTGAGAAAATGGTTCAAGAACTGCTTAACGCAAGTGTTATCCGCCCTAGTACGAGCCCCTACTCTTCTCCCGTGGTCATGGTCCTGAAGAAAGAAGGTTCCTGGCGCATGTGTCCTGACTTCCGCGCCCTCAACAAACTCACCATTAAAGACAAATTTCCCATTCCTGTCATTGATGACCTCTTGGATGAATTGAGTGGCGCCCAGTTCTTTACTAAACTTGATCTTCGTTCTGGCTACCACCAGATCCGTATGAAAGAGGCATACATTCCTAAGACTGCCTTTAGAACTCATGAGGGCCACTATGAGTTTTTGGTCATGCCCTTTGGCTTGTGTAATGCTCCCTCCACCTTCCAAAGCCTCGTGAATAATGTCTTTCGCCCTTTTCTCCATCATTTTGTCTTAGTTTTCTTTGATGATATCCTCATTTATAGAAAAACCTGGATAGACCATCTTGCTCATGTGGACCTCGTTCTCCATCTACTCTCTCAGCACCAACTTTTTCTGAAAAAATCTAAATGTGCTTTTGGCGCCTCAGAAGTCGAGTACTTGGGTCATCTTGTTGGCAAGAACGATGTTAGGGTGGATCCTAAAAAGATTGAAGCTATGCAAGACTAGCCTCACCCAAAGACTCTCAAAAGCTTGTGAGGATTTCTGGGCTTAACAAGTTATTATCGCAAGTTTGTTAAGAATTATGGAAAGATTGTGACACCTCTCACCACACTCCTTAAAAAGAATTCTTTCACTTGGACTCCAACAACTACTCAGGCTTTTCAAACCTTGAAGATGGCCATGTGCACCACTACAGTCCTGGCCCTTCCTGATTTCACAAAGACCTTTGTCCTGGAATGTGATGCTTCAGGGAAAGGTATTGGCGTTGTCCTTATGCAAGAGGGTCGGCCTTTGGCATTTACCATCAAACAACTGTCTAAACGAAATTTGGGCAAATCAATCTATGAAAAGGAAATGTTGGCTATTCTGCATGTCGTTGATTTGTGGCGCCCTTATCTATTGGGGCAACGCTTCCAAATTAAGACAAATCATCAAAGCCTCAAGTATTTTCTGAAACAACGCATTTCCTCCCCAGAGAAACAAAAATGGGTGACTAAGCTCTTTGGATATGATTATGAGATCATTTACAAGAAAGACAAAGACAATGTGGTGGCAGATGCACTTTCCCGAAAATATGAAGATGAAGGCTCCCTTTTTTCTCTCTCCTTCATTGTACCCAATTGGCTCCAAGTCATTCGCCAGGAATGGCTACATGATCCCAAAAGTTCGCTTCTAATACAACAATTGTAGTCCAATTCTCCAGTTTCCCTAGTGTACTCTTGGCTCCATGATGAGCTTCGATACAAAGGTTGTTTGTATTTAAGTAAACAGTCGAAACTTAAATCCACGGTGCTTTCTGAGCTTCATGCTACACCCACATCTCGGCACTCCGGGTTTACCAAAACCTATGATAGGGTCAAACGTTCTTTTTTCTGGGATGGTATGAAACAAGACATTCGTAATTTTGTGGCCAAATGTGATGTGTGTCAACGCAACAAGGGAGAAACAGTCAAATCTCCTGGAACACTACAACCGCTTCCGATTCCACTTGCTATTTGGAGGGATATCTCTATGGATTTTATCAGGGGTGATTTTAAGAACCCCCCCTAAATTTATATGTATAATAAATGGGCGAATCCCCATGATACATAGGAAAAATTGAGGGCTATTTTATCAATAATATAAAATGTATATATAATTTTTTGGCGAATATTTTAGTCA